>PVLD010003237.1:0-146797 GCA_004027595.1 Dinomys branickii
TGCACTACATAGTAAAACATTGTCTCAAAAAGATGGGGGAGGGGAGGGGAGGGAAAGAAAAAAAAGAACATTTTCTAAAAATCCAGTGGAAGGCACACATTTACTCATGAGGAAACACCCAAGAGAGGAAAATTTGGGGTTTATTGGGGGTGGTTTTTTTAGATTTGGGGTGTGTTTCTGTTGATGGTGGTGTCAGTAAGTTGTTACTATTTTGGTTTTTGAGACAGGATCTCACTACATAGCTCAGGCTGCTCTTGAGCTTAGTATGTAGCACAGGCTGGCCTTGAATTCACAATGATCCTCCTGCCTCAGCCTCCTGAGTGCTGAGATTACATGCATGCAGCACTATACACAGCTTCAAAAGAGAAAGTTTGCAGTTGAAAAAAGTCAGATTCACATGCCGGCTGTGTCATTTATGCCTAGTATGACCTTGGACGAGTTATTTAAACTGTGTGGTTATGATAAACTCAGTGAAGTGAGTGATACCATCCCATTTTTCAGATGTCCACACCGGTTAAAGCAGCCCAGAGTGTGAGGATATTCCAAGACTATTGATCCCTTTAGTTAGGGTAATGAAAAAACGTGGTGATCAATTTTAACCAGTCTAATCCACACCATAAGACTGAATAAACAGGAACTTGGAGACTGTATGATATGAGTTTATTAGTCTTGGAGAGGCCTCAGGTGCAAACTACACCCCCAGAGTTTTCTTAAAATGAAACAATAATTTCTCCGCCTGCCATCCTGGGAAGAAGTCCTTTACGGGCAATAAAAAAGGATCCAAGGGAGATCCATCAGCCAGGGGAACTTATATTGCTTTCCTTAAGGCTAAGGACCCAGGCAATTTGAGGTGTTGGCTTTGTCTGGCCACTTTGACACAGTCCCAGGAAAAATCAGGAAGTCAGGGGCTGGGGATATAGCTCAGTGGAATAAGCGCTTGCCTAGCAAGCGCAGGGTCCTGAGTTCGATCCCCAGTACCGCAAAAAAAAAAAAAAAAAGGAAGTCAATCATAGCTCTAAATTACTACATGTCTTCTCTCCTTCTCTCCCCCTCCCCCTCTTCCTTCCTATTCCCTCCCGCCCCCTCTTCCTCCCTCCCTCTTTGAGCATCAGGTATTAACCTTCAGTGAAATCTCTGCTATGATCCACGACAAAGTTCAGCCCAACATTTTCTATAAAAGCCGGACAGTAAAAGTGTTAGGCTCTGCAGCCATGATGTCTCTGTTGTAACCACCCAACTCTGCCACCGTAGAACATAAGCAGATAGATGCAGCTACATCCCAGTGAAACTTTAGTTATATATACTGAATTTTTAACTTCATATCATTTTCACATGCAATGAGCTATTACTTTTCTTTTTGTTTAACTTTTTAAAAATGTAAAATACATTCTTAACTCACAGTCTACACAAAAGCAGGTATCAGGCCAGATCTGAACCACAGACTAGAATCTGGCAAACCCCACTAGGGGAAATGAAAGAGGGCAGCCTGGGAGCAAGGGAGGAAAGGAAAAAAAACTGCACCCTTCTCTTGGGACTTGAAGATGGAAATTTATAGCAGCAGTCACCACCACAGAACGCAGAATTTCCTGCAACCTAACAAAGCCCATAGCTGAATTTTAAGATGGTCTCTAAACTGCAAAAAATTAAGAATTAGATGTAAAGCAGTGATTACTGGTATATAGTACAGAACATGCTCTGAGAATTCTGAGAATAATTTTCTTTTCTCTTTCCTTCCATCCTTCCATTTATTGATTATTTTTTTCTCGCTATGCAGCCTAGGCTGGCCTTGAACTTGTGGCAAATCTCCTACCTCACCTTCCTGAGTGCTAGGGTTACAGTCAGAGCCATGCACCAACCACTTCTGGCTACCCATATGGACTAAAAAGCTGCATCAATTTGGTGTGATTACACTTAGTTAATTTGGTACAGTCATGCATAATTTGAACTGTTGAGTTTTTTTACTAAATCTAACAGAAACATAGAGAACCAAAGCTATTATTATTTCAAACATACAGCTATTAAAAATTTAGTTATTTTTCAAGAGATTAACTTTAGCAAAACCTATAGTCAAAGGATATAAAACTGTATACAGAGGATTTCCTGATGATGGGTTCTGCTGCTCGCCCTATATTAAAAATTAAAACAGTATGTGTCTTTTCCTCCACTTTCTCTGTGTGCGTGTGTGTGTGTGTGTCTGTGCATATGCACACTCACGTGTGCCTTTCTCCAACCTTTACTTTTATGCACACTTTGAAATAAAAACTTTCATTAAATTCATTTATCATTTGGATTAACGAAAGGAGAGCTTGGTAGACATTAATGTAGCATAGAAAATCAATATATCACAATTAGTGGAAGGCAATTGGAAAGCCTCCTGGTTTTTATTTTATTTTTATTCAGACACACTCAGTTTGTTTGAACAGAGAATAATTTCGCTCTTCATTCCATCAGAGCCAGAATTCTTGAACCAATGAAGCCAATGGACGCTAATGAAAAGGCATTTTTCATGTCTGTTACATTTGACTCAACACCAAGTTGCTTAATGAATTACATTTGAGTTTCACCTTAGAGCTGATTAAATATTAACATTTGGAGCAAAATACAGCCGTGTTTGGTAGGTTAACAGTGAGCCACAAAGTGGCTTCTAGCAACCAGTTCCAAAAGTGCACTATAGGAAACACTATTAAATATGATTGTAGCCAATAAACCAGTATTTGAGACTGAAAAACTGAGGCCCAAGAGACTAGGTGGCACCCTCCGGCCCATCCGGATAGATTCTGACCCATTTCTTTCAGCTAGGTATTAGACTCCAGTAAGTAATCAAAATAAGACTTGTTTCTCTTAGGATGGTCAAATCATAGTTTTAGAGGTTAGCCCAGTTTTTGAAAAGATACAGACTTGGTATCTTACTTCAAGGTGCATGTGTTTGTGACAATCCCTTAGAAGTTCCTGTTCTCAGGGAAAGAAATGGATGTTAGCACTGTCCGTGGGTGGCACAGGGGTAAGAGCCAAGGCATCCAGGTGCGAGATGTTGTCAGCCCCAGGTGACAGCAGATGTCAAAAACAAGATATTAATTTCAAAAAGAGCAGCACATCATGATGAAAAGTATCCATGATGCTCCTTCTATGTATAAGGATGACCACACCGGAAAAAGAAGACTGATAAAATTGAATAATCTTTAAAAAAAATAAAAATGTTATTTCTAGTTTAAATGTGATTTAGAAAAATTAATACTTGGTTATGATTTAGAAGTTGTTTTGGATAGCTAAATTGTAAGACTCCCCCAAAGAACAACTATTTCAACTCAATTAATTAATTTTATAAAAGCCAGGCAGGTGACACACATCTGTAATCTCAGCAACTGGGAGGCTGAAGCAGGAGGATCGCTGTGAGTTTGACACTAGCCTAAGCTACATATTGAATTCAAGGCCAGCCTGGAATACATAGCAAGATCCTGTCTCAAAAAAATTTATGATATTGTTGAGGTAAAACTGACACAATGAACTGCACGTTTAAATGGTACAAATGGGTCAATGTTAACATATGCATACACACACGAAACCATCATAACAACCAAGATAACACCATATTACCCAAAAGTTTCCTATCACCTCTTGGTAATTAATCTACCCCCTCTCCAACTCTGTCTCCAACATGTTTGTGTGCTTGTTTGCTTCTGTCTTATATTTTTCCAATTATCAGATGATCTTTTGCTGAAATATTTGCCTTACCTAGCTAGGCATTCAGCTGTACTGCTGCAGATTTAATCAGTGAAGTCACACTGAGGGCGGTGGCCATCCTCATTCTAGCCAATAGTCCAGGCTGTCCCCAGGGTTTTTTAATAGCGCCAGAAAGCTGTCCAGCTAAAGATCAAGGCCACATCTGTCAGACAATGTTGCAATTCCCATCAAAAGTGCTATTTCCACTGTACTTAATGCTTTTGGGTTTCAATCTGTCTTTTGAAGTTTCCATCTGAGCAGAGACAGCTCTACCTCAAATCCTGGACCTGTTCTCTTCTAAATGGTCAGTTTCATTTAGAACAGGAATAAGGAAATCCTTATTCCTCTCCAGTTGCCAGTTACCTTGATGATGCCATCACAAACCATTTTGGAGGACAGACCTAAGAAGCCCCATCTCGGCCACCAATGCAGGGACAGTATCCCCCCCTTCAAATGAGAATTTATTCGGTAACCTCAGGGGTTCTCTGCAGAACTGAACCCCCCCACCCATAGAAATGACCTTCATAATATCTGCCTTGGATTCTTCTGCTCTTCTCCATCTGCCTCATATTTCCTCATTCTTCCTTCTTGATGTCACTTCCCAAACCAACCATCCCAAGTTTGTGTCTGGGCCTCTGCCGGGAGAATTCGAACTGCGTTGTCCCCAGCAAATGTTAGACTCAGTTCCGAGAAACAGCTTGTATTTCCAAGATATGATGTTACTAATCTAACTGAGATGCTGGCTAGGGCAAAAAGAGACCTGGAGGTCTAGATGGTGGCTCTGGACAGAAATCTGAGGGAAAGAAGATGAAAAAAGAAGACCAGGCTTTTTATTTTTCTGTTTTTAATAAACTTTAACAAGCACTGTCTCAACCATTTGAAAAGTTGGCCCTTATCTCTTCATTCAGCACTTATAAAAGGTTTTGGTTCCTGACCTATAAGATGGGAATGCTGTGTTCCAATTGTAATAACATGGTATGTTATGGTTGATACATTGTGTCAACTTGGGGAGTCTAGAGGTTTGGCTGAGTGATTCAGCAGGAAGCCAGGGTGCTTACTTTGTATACATCCTGAGCCTGTGGAAGAGGAGGGCATGGAGATTATATGAGTGCTACAGGCTCCCTGGGTGGGGGTAGCATGTTTACAATGTAAGGGAAGGAAAGAAGCTGCTTGCTGCCCTTCCTCCCTTTTGCTGGTTGTTTTTGCTGTGCTCTGCTGCCATGAACTTTTGCCCTCTGGCATGTGCCACTCTGTCTCTGAACCAGCCAAGTATGGACTGAAACTTCTGCAAACTGTAAGCTAAATACACCTTTCCTTCCTTCATTTTGGGCGTTGGGTATTTTGTCTCAGCAATGAGAGAAAAGTAACCAAGACATGGTACTTTCATGATCCTCCTGGGCTTAGCCTTGCGAACTCTATGGGAAAACATTCTACCTCCTTGCAAGCACTGTGAAGGCCGCTATTAACAGTCTGCTGATTCTCTCAGTTTCCAAAATTGTAATGAGCTTGTTGTAGTTTGGATCTGGAATTTCCCCAACCTGTGCTGCCATCATGTGCTGGAGGAAATTTGAAGAGCCGTGGCCTGGTGGGAAGTCTTTAGGTCACTGAGGTGCCCCTTAGTGGGGCCTGTGGGACCCCACCTTCTGCTGCCTCACCTGAAAGCAACAGGCCCAACTGCTCATAGACTAGAACCTCTAAAACTGAGTGCACAAGGAAACCTTTCCTATTTTCTGAGTTGATTAACTCAGGTATTTGTCATAGTGATAGAAATCAGATTTTTTTCCTGGATTGTGCTGCTTTACTGTATTTTTAACACATTCATGGCTTTGCTCTTTTCAGAATTTGTAGAAAATAAAATGCACTTACTTTTTGATTCTGTAGCAGAAGCTCCAAAGAAAACAGAGTACCACAGATCTCAGAACCCTGATCTCTTCACTCATATGCTACTGAGAGGGGAAAGGGGTCTTTGATGAGACAAGAAATACACATCTTAAAACAGAAATCTTATCCACCTCCCAAGGCTCCATCCAGACAGTTTCCACTGTAAACCTTCCAGATCCTCCTCTTGATCATCCTCGCACTCTTTCCTCACTTGCATATTCCACCCCAACAACAGAGCAGGGCCCAGCCTGGTGGAAGATTTGATTTCACTCTTTCCTGTAGTCACAATTTATAAAAACCTTTTCTGTGAGCTCAGGAGATATTTTTAGTCAAATATCCTATATTCTGAGACGCAGTCACCTGAGCTCCAGATGTATCTGTGACATCAACATGAAGCTTTAAGTATGTGCCTGTCAGCTTCTGACATGAACCCTCATCCCTATCTGATGGTCTGCGTCCACAGTCTTAAGGTTAATAGTAACTTCCCTGTAGATCATAAGGTATTTTTTCAACACATAGCATTGTGGTTGGGATCCAAAAGGATCCTTGTGCTGAAGGCTTCATGCTGATAGACTCTTGGGAAGTGACTGGATAACAAAGCTCTGACTTCATTAGTACACTGATCCACTGATAAGATCATAGTTTGATCACATTATTGGGAAGTGAGGCACACAAGAGGTGGGCCCAAGCTGAAGGGAGTGGGTCTTAGACCCATGGCCTTGGGACAATGCAGCACCAAAAAGAAAAAACTACGGTAAATGTTTAAGGGGTTTTTTGTTTTGCTTTATTTTGTTAGTCTTTTTGAGACCGGATTTCACTATGCAGTCCAGGCTGTCCTTGAACTCACTTTGTAGGCCAGGTTACCCTCAGACTCATAGTGATCCTCCTGCCTCAGCCCCCTGAGTGCTGGGATTATAGGTGTGCACCGCCATGCCCGGCCACTCTTTAGTACATTTATCCCACCATTCTTGCCACTTTCTGAAGTATTTCTGGAAATCCTCTTTCGTGAGTGTCTTCGCTTGCACTGTCATGACTGGCACAATGTCCTGAATCAACTCAAAATACTTATTCTTCATGGTCATTTTAAATTTGAGAAAGAGCTAGAAGTCACACTGTGCCAGAGATGCCGAATAAAGCAGACAAGGACACACCACAATGTTTTTACAAGCCTGCCTTTCCATTGCCTGGCACCAGCAGCAGCATCCACGGTGCTTTTTATCACACCTCATAAAGGTACTCCGAAAAAGGGCTTCCAGAACCACTCCAGAGAGTAGTAAGAATGATGGATGAGTTCGTTCAAAGTGAGGGGCTTATTTTGAGGAGGATGAACAACAATGTGTCTTTTACTAACATTTTTTTCACCTGGACACACATTGTATTTTTCATCAGCCCTTGGATATCCTGTCCCAGCCCCTTCCTCCCCAACTCCTCCCGTTTCTCTGCTTCCTGGCTGCCATGAGCGGATCAGCTTCCTCTTCCAGCCTCTTTCCCCATGATGCTTCCGCCTCACCACAGGGCTAAAAGCAACGGAGTCTGCTGACCATGCACTGGATCCCCCAAAACCATGAGCCAAAAATGAGTCTGTCCTCATTTAAATTGTTCTCACATATGTTGTCACAGGGATGGAAAGCTGACCAACACACACAGATTCGTTTTGAGATTCATAATCAGCACACTTCCACAAAAGAATTGGTAATTGACAATTTGGGCAAGACACCAACATTCTCTCTGCCTCAGTGCCTCCCCACTGTGAAAGAGGAAGAATAAAACATGAGGATGCAATGTGAGTAGCATTTCCACCAAATGAACCAGCTACCCATTGACATCAAATTAATCTTCACCAGCAGTTGGGAGATATTTCTAAGAAGGCACTTATGGCAGTGTTCAAAAACAGAAATTCTAAAAATGGTGACATTTTGCAAAGGAGAATGGCAGCTGTAAGTACTAGTGTATATTTTAAACTGTTGAATAGTTATTCTTTTTAAGAGTATTACTATTATAGAGTGCTAGAAGGACTGCCAGTGGTAAGCATTATATTTTATAGTCACTAAAAGTTATTTTGGAGACCTTTAAAGGGAGCACTGAAGAGTTACCTATGGCTGCTTTCAGGCTAATTCTACTTCCCTGTCAAGGCCCCTAAACAGAAGGTACTGTACCTTCTCACCCACTGCAACCCAAAGTCTTAGTGTCACTATAAAGCCACAATTCACCTCCCAGACTCTGATTACTAAGTAAATTTTTCATCACTCAATTCTATCTATTAAGTATTACACCTCTAATTATATTCTGAAGTGTCATAGCTCACTGGAGTTTGAGAGACAATGAAAATTCATATCTGAGGAGAGAAATCTGTGAATGTATGTGGCAGGCAGGAATGAATGTAAATTTTAGTCTTTGTATTCTTTCATTTTTCTTCTTTTGTATTCTAAATGTCTGGAATTACTAGGGAACATTCTAGATGCCATTATAACTCTATCGGAATTATAAGTTAAATATGTCTCTGGAGTTAAAACAATCCAAGTTCATTCATCAAAACTCACATACATACAACCTCAGTACATGGAAATCAAGGGTGAAAAATCAGAGATGGAAGAGAAGCACAGGCTTTTACACGACATAGACATTGGCTGGAATTCTGGCCTGCTGTCCACACAGAACTGCTCAGAGTCTTAGCTCTAACAACCCGCTACCTAGGTTTAAATCCTGACTCTACCATCTGTAAGCTGTTTGACTTGAGACAGCGACTCTTAACTTTCTGTATCTGGTACCTCATTGCAAATTTGAGGAAAAGTCATGCATGTTTTATAGGTCTATTCTATGTGATCAGTGATTCAACACATGTAAGAAGCTTAGAAGAATGCTTAGCAGATAACAGAACTCAATTCGATACTGGCTAGTACTATCATCACCATTATTAACTAATAATATGTCCCTATTCAAGTTATTGCTTTCAATAAGCATCAGTCTTCCCTTCCGTACAAGAGGTACAATGAGATTAAAGACTAAAACAAGCCAGTGCATGAGGAATTCTCCAGGGCAATGCCTGGTTAAGGAGGCTCTAGCTCAGTCATGCATGAAAATGTCAGCTGAATGTCCTAAATTTAATGGTCACTAGTCAAGGAACACTACATACTTTGAAGCAATGGAAGGCAGGAAGGCCTGGCATGGTATTAGCTTTATTTATTGTCAAGGCCAGCACATTCATCAACTCCCCTCATTAAAATTTGCCAATTAATGAGCAGTGGCATACCCCTCAGCAAAGGTCAGCAGCAACCTAAGCAAACTTATCAAAAATTCAAAGAGGTGCAGAGTTTGGGAAAAGTTCATTCTTCCCTTAATTAACGGATCTAATTACAATCCTGACATAACAAAATGCAAAATGAACTCTTCAAAAGACACCAAGTCAAAGGTTTAACAGCCCAGATAACCTTCTCCTTTGGTACAGCCTGACCCAAATGTAAGGGGGGAGGGAGGAGGGAATCTTAGCGTACAGTCAACAGGGTTGATGAAAGGATTTTTCAAGAAATTAAAGCTTAGTAGCACATCAGAATCCCAAGGCAACAAAGGAATTGAGAGGAAATAAAAATGCTCCCACATCCTGGGATGTGGGTGAACAGAGAGTCAAGGCTCTCACTAATCTCCCTTCTCAGCAGACGTCAAAGTATTTATGTGGTGACCTTTCCTGCCTAGTTATGAATAGCACTTTAACATCCCAAAGAGTCTGGGATCTGTAATTGTTGCCTCATTTAGATAAAAACCCAAAGTACAATGAGATAGAATGGATACGCTGTGCTTAAATTGTTTCTGAAATAGCAAGTTCAGAATTTCAAACCAGGTCCCACTAACCAAAGGCACTGGGCAAAGGCAGCCTGACCTCCCGCTCATCCACTCAGGGAGCCGCCATCTTGGCAGGGTAAGCTCTGGCTGCTCTATGACCTAGGATCAGTTTCAGAGAGGACTTCAAAAACTCCCGCGACTTCGGGTTTCAATTCATTACATGAAAGTGAACAGATGTAATGATAAGAGCCATTAAATTTTAGTGCTTCCTACCAGTTTCAAGGGTGTTCAAAACTTTTTGTCAGCAAGGGGCTTTTCCACTCGGAGTACCTCAAAAACTTCTTCAGAAGCTCCTAAGAAGCCTGCTCACGGATTGGAATAAACATGTCACCGGATATTATTAACCTGAAAGAGGAAATGTATGCTCAGAGAAAAGAAACGCCTGCCCCAAAGTGAAAGAGAAAGGTAATAGGGATACGTGCCGTCCATCCTCAGCAGGGTCAGATGTGTCAGTTCCACCTGTTTAATCATTTATTTGTTCAGTAAATCTCTTTTGAGCATCTCGGATGTGTTGGCCTTGTTTAGTCTCCAGGAACTGGCTGGGCACCCAACACAGACACGATCCTACCCTTCATAGCACTTGTCTTCTAGTGCAGAAGACAGACAACCGACAAACAAATAAAAAGAAAATGCAGGTAGTGTCGCTATTTACAGAGAATTAAAACAGAACAATGTTGCTACCATCTGGACCTAGAAGGTCCCCCCAAAAGCCCGTGTGTTAAAGGCCTGGGCTCCAGCCTGGGAGTGTTGGAAGACGGTGAAAGCACTAGAGGTGGGCTTAGTGGGAGGTCTTAAGGTGCACCCTGCAGGGGACTGTAGGGCCCTCCTCCCTTCCTCTTTTGCTTGGTGCGGCTCACCATGAGTGCTTGCTCTGCCACACACTCCATCCCTGAAGGGCTGTCACATCGCAGCCCTCAACAGGACCGGGACCCGGTAATCATGGGTGAGCACTTCCCAAAGTGTGAGCCAAAAGAAGCCTTTTTTCCTTTTAAAATGATCATCTCCAGTATTTGTTTATAGTGATGAAAAGCCAACTCACGCAGATGTGATGGTGACTGAGTGGTTCTCAGAGTTTGAGTGACCACAGAAGCTCTCCCCGACAGGTGACTGAAACATCAGCTGAAATGCTAAATGTGAATGGCACAGGGGGCTATCCTTGAGAAGACCAGGAGAAAGAGCCAAAACGTAGAAGAGAACAATTGGTGCAGATCCCTAAGGCTGCTTAAGCACACGAGAAACAAGGCACACAGTACTGCATCTGCAATACCAACTGCTTGGAAAGCTAAGGCAGGAAGGTCACAAGTTCAAAGCCAGCCCAGGAAACTTATCAGGCCCCTGTCTCAAAATAAAATATAAAAGGTGATAAACATTGTGAAATGAAAGGAAAATGCTCAAAAGTAATGGGCAACTAGGGTGTGGGAAAGGAGACAGGGAAAGGGGGAAATTAGGTATGTATGTACATACAGGATGGCTAACAGGTGTACTACTGTTCTATTGCTTTACTGAAAGGAACAGTTAAGGATGAGCGGTTTGATCACTATCGCATGTCTCTATTCATTTTCCTGAGAAACCATCTGAAGACATCCATACATAGTACAACAACCATTGTTAATTTCCTACCACTTTGTCTGTAACTCTGTGCTGTTTCTATTGTTCTTACACTGTTTTGTAAATGGATATGTTTGTTATATATATATATATATATATATGGGACGGGCATGCAGCTCAGTGGAAGAGCGTGGGCCTGGTGGGCACTAGGTCCTAGGTTCCATCCCTGCATCACAATTAGAGAAGAGGAGGGGAGAGGGGGAGGAGAAGGAAGGGGAGAAAGAGAAAAAGGAGAAGGAAGAAGGGGAGGAGGAAAGAATGAGGAAGAAAAAGACCAAGAAGATTCCGAAGTCTGGAACAGAGAGTGAGGAGGAGAGGGGTATGAGATGAGAGTGGGCAGGCGGAGGGGATAGGAGAGGACTTTACCACTGTACGTGTCTATGGAACATTTTGTGCATTTCCTTCCGAGTGAAACAAAATCTACTGGAGGGTCTTAACCAGACATGATCTGAAATCCCTCTTAAAGATCATCCTGAGACTGGATAAGTAAAAAGTGATAGAAAGGGGATAATAGGAAATTCTATTAGGCCATTTAAAAAAGAGCAAACTTCTGTCATTTGTAGCAACATGGATGATCCTGGAGGACACTGTGTCAGACAGAGCAAAGCAGGCACAGAAAGACAAATGCCACATAGTCTCATACACAGAATCTAAAAGGTTGATCTCAGAAAAAGCAGAGACTAGAGCAGAGGTTTCCAGAGCCTAGGAGAGGTGTGGGGAACGCAAGGATGGAGGAAGGGTGGTTAAAAACGGGTACAGAGTGTGCACTGGGGCAGGAGGAACTCCTGCTAATGTTCCATAGCAGAGTAGGGAAGCTGTGATTGACAACAGTTAATTGTGTTTTTTTTTAGATAGGACCTCACTACATAGTGCTAGCTGGCCTTAAACTCGCTGTGTAGCCCAGGCTGGCCCCGAACACATCTTCAGCCTCCGCCTCCCAAGTGCTGGATTACAGGCGCGAGCCACCAGGCTCGGCCTGACAACAACTAATTAATAACTTCAAAAGAGCAGAGAGGATTCTGAATGTTCCCAACACCAAGAAATGATAAATGTCGGAAGTTACAAATTAGAAAAAAAGGAAGTGATGAATACGCCAATGACCCTGATCTGACCTTTTCACACTGCGTACACGCCCTGAAATGGTGCGCTGTGCCCATGAATATGTAGAGATGCATATTAATGAAAACTAAAAACAGGTTTTTGAAAGATCTTACAGTCTTAAGTGAAATAAATCACACAAAGTTTACATATCATAGGGTTTCTCTCATACGAGAGAACCAAGGTATAAATAATTTAAAGAGGAAAATAAAAGACAGATAATCGAAAACAGGGAGCTAGATCTTTTGCACATGGGACCAAGAGGTGCAGGGAGCGGGAGGGAGGCGCGAGGGAGGTAAAAGAACGAAGAGGCGTTCTGTCCTTGCAGAACGTTAAGGGTAATCTCTACGCACTGCAAACATGCACGAATAAAATTCCTTAATCCTGGCTGGATTGCTGGGGACCGGGAGGGGAAGTGTGACATTCAGAGAAGCGGCATCAGGCAGCCAGGTAAGAGACGAGCGTGTAGGAATCGGGGACACGGGAGGCACCTTGCAGGAAGACTCAACAGAATCTGGACAGAAACCGAGTGACGGTGAGAGGAGGTGAGAAAAGACGGGGAGCAACTCTGGGGGTTTGGGGGCTTGAGCCATGAAAGTTGATCCTGGATATGAACAGGCCTTGGGAAAGAAGCAGATGTGAGTTATAAATAGTTCTTTCCGGGCAGACCTATCCTACTAGGCGCGCACGGAGGACCGCAGAGCGGGAGGAAGGCGTCCAACCGGAGTCAGCTCTGAGCGCTGTTACTCGGATGAGGCCGCCCAGGATGCAGGAGCCTCTTTTCCCGGGCGCAGCCCATCCTCCCCGCTGCGGCACGAGCGCCCGCCGCAGTCTCGGCACGCAGCAGCTCCCGGCAGCGCGGAAACAACACGCGCGCGCGGCGGCCCTGCGCGGCCTGGGCGCAGCTTGTTTGCAGTCGGCGCCTCCTCCCCGTGATCAAAAGGCGCTCGGAGGTGGGATGCGGAAACGCACACTTCCTGTGATGTGCTGCAAAGTGAACCCTGGGCCCGCACTCAAGTCCTTCAAAAAGAACAAGGGGCACAGAAAAAAAATCAGTCAGCTTGCACGAAACTGTTGAATTTTACTTACTGCGCACACGGGAGGAAAACAGCAGCCGCAGCGCCCGGCGTCGCTCGCGCCTCGCAGCCCGGTGTGAGGCTGCCCCCTCGCGGCCACTGCGGCTTAGGACAGCCCCGCGCTCCCAAATCAGTTCTTTCAAAGTTGCAGCACACGGCTGCCTTTATTTGCTCCTAATTTATTTATTTTTTCTTAAATAAGCACAATTTCTAGAAATCAATCCCACGGGTCTTCATTACAGGAATTTGAAAAATGAAGGCGTGAGGAATCTCTTAGATAATTTTAACCACCACCACATCAAAAGGTAGGTTTTCTTTTAAAACACGATTCTCTACCCCCCATTTCTGAAGCATTGATATGTACGAAACTATCAGATTCAGGTAAGTCCGCGGTGGTCCCCTAGGTTCCCCGGGGAGTTTGACCTTGATGTGACACGTGGGGCTGATTATTATGTGGGTTCCTCTGAACGCAGACCCTGAGAGAAGGTGAAAGCAGAGGAAGTCAGAAAGCAGGGGTGTGGACCGGTAGGAGTTAAAAGCGAAGGAGGAAAACCAGGGATGGGTTAATCACCTATTTTCTTCTGAGTCTGCGGGAGCTCAGTCCCACCGGGAAACTTCTAAGATCCCCCACAGGGAGCATCTCAGAATTGGCCAGAAAGCTGGAGCTTTTTTGTTTTGTGGGATTTTTTTGGTTTTGGTTTCGGTTTTTTGTTTTTTTTTTTCTTGGTATTCATTCCAACGCTTCTTTATGTTTTTATTTTTGAGACAGGTTTTCACAAAGCCATTAAAATGCCCCGGCTAGGACAGAATCTGCAGTCCTCTGTCTCAACCTCCCCGAATGCAGGGATTACAGGCAGTGCCACCACACACTGGTAATCTGGTGCATTTTTTGAACCATCTCTCATGCATCCTGGGTGAAAGATCTCTCTCTCACACATCCGCTCTGCGTTTGTAAGCAGCTGAGCATCCTTATGTCGCAGGAGAAGAAAATGTGGAAGCAGAAAACCAGAAAAAGACCTTGAGACCCACGCTTAAAATCCAATGAGGCAGGAGCAAACACTGTCCCTCTTAGCCGAGCTGAAAGGGACAGGATGGGCCGAGGGTCTTGGAAGACCACCAAGGGATGGTCACACATGTGTGACTTCCAATTATTCAGCCTGAATAATGTAGGGAGGGCCTCCTCTCTGGAAAACAGGGCACCTCACTGGCTGTTTGCTAGCCGTGTGAGCTTTGGCAAACTTCTCTTCCCACTGAACCTTAATTTCTTCATCCATAAAGTCATTATAATGGTAGCTATAATTAAGTGCTCTTCTAAATAATAAATGTGTTAATATATGCGAGGTGTCTAGTGCAAGGGGGAAAACACATTAAGTTGTTATAGTATTGTTAATAAAATAATAATTATAAGAGTAATATCTCATTTGCCTCACTGGTCTCCAATTTTGGCTCACGTTTATTAGCTCCATTTTGGTCTTGCTGTTCCTTTGTAGCATCTGTTTATTCAGATCCATGGTAAGTTGTTTTGGGTTTACTTCCTTTCTTCCTCCCAAACATATTTATAGAGCCCTAAGGTGCTTCAAGCACTGTGCTCACCTTACTCTGTCATTCTGCTTGGTTTGTGTAAATGCTGCCCCCAACTCACTCCCAGACTGCACCACATCAATGCTTTTCAATTTGTAGATATGGGCAAGAACATAAAACAGAGAAGTTACCTGACACTCAAGACCAAGACTTCCTCTCCTTCTGTAAACTTCACCCCTTATCTAACTTAGTAACCTGCCTCGTATGTAAACAGTATTTAGCTACCCTATTCACTCATTTACTAAATGTCTTAAGCACCTACTATAAGATAATGGATTAGGTGCCGAAGAAAGACACACAAGTGATTAAAATAGGGTTTATGACTTCAAGATCACTATGGTCTTAGAGAAGATAACAGCGCCTCTTAAGAATGTGTGTGATGTGTCTGTCTACTCTAGAAAACAGCAGAATCCTTAGGAAAGGAACTAATTCATGTTTGGGTTCCCTGTGACACACAATAGGCTCCTAATAAACGCTGTTAACAGAAAAAAAGGAAAGAAATAGAAAACTCCGTTGCTTCAGAGCACAGTGAATATGATATACCACAAAAGGCTCTTGGAAGAGTTTTGCGGTGGTTTGAGTGCTTGTCTCCTCCAAAGCGTGTGCAGAAACTGAGTTGCTGCTGAACAGTGTTGAGAGGTGGGAGCTCTGGGAGCTGACGTGCCTGGGATGGTGTGGCCCTGCTGTTGTTAGAAGAGGGCCGGTGGAGCTTTCTTTGATGTCCAGTTCTTCTGCCCTTCTGCCTTGTGAGGAGAAGCGTCAGGCACCACTTAGGGAGCAGAGACCAACCCTGCCTGCACCTTGACCTTGGAGTTTTCAACCTCCAGAACTGTGAGATACAAATTTCCATTCTTTGTAAATTATCAGTCCGTGACATTCTGTCCCAGCAGCACGAAATGGACCTATGGCAACGTTAGGAAGTCAGATTAAAAGGTGAGTAGGATTTTAATAGAGAAAAGTGTGAAAGAAAGAACACATCACTAGCAGAAGGAACAAAGGCACAGAGTCAGGAAATATCTATGCACACTGTATGCTAAGAGTTTTCAGTATGAGCCAGGAATGGTGGCGCACGCCTGTAATCCCACCACTCTGGGAGGCTGACGCAGGAGGCTCGCCAGCCTGAGCACCATAGCAATTTAGCAAGTCCCTATCTCAAAATAAAAAGTGACTGGGGATGTGGCTCAGTGATAGTGTTTGCCTAACAAGCACAAGAACCCTGGGTTCAATCCCCAGAACATCAATTTTTTATCAAGCATTAGGGAAAGTCCACTAAACTGAAGTCTAGAGATAGCCAAATGGAAAGTCAAATAGAGATATTGATCTTAGATATTAAGACACACTCCTGCCGCTGATTCCCCGTGTACTCTTACACCTGAGATTAGCACATCTCCTGAAGAAGGAGACAGGAAGAAAGGGAAAGAAAGGAATAGGAAAGCCGCCGGGGCTCCCACCGTCGGTTCAGTGTATGATTCCACTTATGAGGACTCGTTTTGCAGCCTTTCTATGCTCTTTGCCCTTTCTCTGTCTTATCTTAACAGAGCGTCAAGAGGACTCACTCCTTGAAACCACGTTACTGAGTTTAGAGTACAGTAGGTTCTCAAAGCTGATGGCAAGAAGGGAGGGAAAGAGAGACAGACCCTTGACAGAGACTGGCTTTCATTTGTAGGACTTTGTAAACCACCGAATGTTTGTTTTTTTTCCAGAGCATTCGAGTATTCCATAGAGAAGCACCCTGCTCCAAACCCGAAGGCCAGCAGCAATATTCAAAACAGTTAAAAGAGGGACAAAATGCCAGGTCAGTGACACACCTGTTCTTGAGGCATGAGCCAGACACTGGGGCTGAAGCTGATATGGGACAATGTAAAGGCCCTAAACTAGTTAATCCCGGCCTCCGCCTAGGGTATTTGAGGGAAATACAGGGGAGACATAGTTGAGGGGAAAGGCTGAATGCTAAATCCAGTAGATAAAGAATTAGATGAGGCAGAAGAATGAGTAGATTCATGTAATCCACGCAGTGGGTCACTCGGGGCACTCTGAGACTCTAGCCTAGCACCAGAGGGAGCTAAACCCGGGTGTTAAAATTCAGTTCGCCTCCCTCTTTTAGTAACAGTGAAGCTTGAAAATTTGAAAAATATTCATCCACAAAGAATTCTCAGGAGAAGCTAGAAAATCACCCGCCTCCAGCTGGTACTTTGCTCTGCTAATGATTTGTATACGTGTGAATAAAAGGTTCAGTACTCCTATTAATTACCTAAAAGATGATTAATCTCCTTTGCCACTCAAATTAGGGAATCAAGAGGTAGCTTACCTAACACTGTTCTGTAGCTAGGATGTGAGAAAGAGGGTTACACATTCACCATGCTCTTCCCCAGTGTCCTTTTTGTCCCCGTTTGTACACCCATCTAGGAGGACCATATAGAAATGAAATCTATATCCACCCTGCTTTTTGCTCACATCTTTGAAGTAGAAATGACAAGGCACAAACTTTCTAAACCAGGGCACATGGTAGATAAACCCTTCTTTCTGTTCACCATCAGAATGTCTCCTTCCGTATCACCTGAATCAGGCACTTCACCTAAATTGCTCATGGAAGCATAAAAATATCCACTGGTCTTCTTTAAATAACCGTACATTTACCAGTTTAGGCTACCTGTGGTTGGGTCTTAACCTCCAGCCTTACAGTTCATCTGCTCATTTATAAATGCCACTCTACACTGTAACTTGGATATTCCATCTTGATAGCCCTGTGTAACTACCCCACTAGATAAAACATTGCTTTGTGGGTACTCCACTACATTCCAATTGCCGCCGTGAAGACCTTCCTTGAACATCCTCTCCAAATTATACAATGCTGAATAGAATTTCTACCAACGATTTTACACAACGTGAAGCCCAATGAAAACCCACCTGGTTCCTCCAACTACATTTATATTTCACAAGGAAATTTAATTTGAGATCTAATAAAGTAAAATACCTCTTCCACTAAAAAAAATAATTTCAATCAAATATAAACATCCTGCAGACCCATAACAGCGAGAAAGCAAAGACAGAGGAAGGGCCAGAAAGAAAGGTATGTCCTCCAAAGCCCCTCCCCCAGTCACACACCTCCTCCAACCAGCCCCACCTCCTAACGCGCACTCTGCTGTGTAGTCATCAGTGGATTAATCTGTCTCCTGATGAGTACAGAGCTCCCACGGTCTAATTACTTTCCAAAACCCCCACCTCTATGAGACTTTGCGGGAACATTTTAGATCCAAACCACAATGTTATGTTCCTGGCCCTCACAATGGTCATATCTGTCTATTCAAAACACATTTAGTCCATATCTAACAGTTTCCAAAGTCTTAACAATTTCACCATTGCTCAAAAGTTCAAGCCCAGAGTTTCCTCTGAGAATCAAAGCAAACTCTTACTTGTGAGCCCCTGTAAAAGTCAAGAGGAAAGTTAAATAATTCCAAGACACAGTGGGATGTTTACAGGGTAAACATTCTCATTCTAAAATGGAAGAATGGGAGCATAGAAAGAATTGGGCCAAAAATAGACCAGAACCCAGCACGGTAAACATTAACTCCTGTGTCTCCTTGTCCAGCACACAGGATTATGTGGTGAAGAAAGGTGAGTTTCAAAAAACTTGGGTGGCCCCACATCTATCATCTGGTCAGTTGCAACGCACATCTCTCTTGGCCTGCTGCAGTTTGCTACTTGTATCTTTCTTCAGCAGATACTCCACAGTCATGGCATCTCCATCTTCCTGGAATTTCCATTACACCTTTGGTTTCACTCCTGTAGCTTCACATTTAGCCCTCTCAGAGGCACATTCCCTGGCTTCCCAAGCATTCCTCTGAAATCTAAGTGGAAGCCTCCATGACCATACAGCTCTTGCACTGTGCATGATTGTAAAACCAGAACCATGTGGATGATGCCAAGGTCTTCCACCAGCAGTCATGAGACCCACATGCACCACAGCTGTAGTGGCCTCTGGGTGCCTAGATAGCTGACTTTAGGGATTTATTTCCTAGGTGGCCCTGAGTGAACAAGCTCAATTCTCTTCTCAAAGCAAAATCTTTCAAAGAAGTTCACACATTTACTGTACACCCTTGAGCCTATGATGGGTGGGATCTGGCCAATTCCTGAGATGCCCTCAAGCCCTCTCCCCTTTTGTGCCAGTGTAAAGTACTGGGCATCTTTTTAGTGACACTAATCTTTGCAGCAAACGCACTATCTTTGGCCCCAATATTATAGATATTTCCTTTCTGACCAAGCTACATATTTTTTATATCCTTTGGCTTGGCTTTTTGCTCCTGATTCTCCTTGTAAACCTGGCTGAAAGCAGCCAGCCATACCCATGCCACAACCTGAACATTGGCTAATTTGAACATTTCCTCCACCAGATAATTAGTCTGGATCTTTAAATTCAGACTCACACAAAGTCACAGGACCTGGACAAAATGTAAATAAGTTCTTTGCCAGAATGTAACATCTCTACCATGTCCCTCTACCATATTGTTTTTTGTCCTAGAGTCAACTAACCATGAAGTGAACCCTTTGAAAACATGAGCCAAATCTGTTTGTTTTTTTTTTAATTTAATTGCAGGTGTCAGATATTTTTTCTCAGAGATGGGAAATGACTAATACAGATTCTGGTACCAGGGATATAGCTCAGCAGTACAGCACCTACTTGGCAAGTGAAAGGTCCTGAGTTCAATTCCTGACACCAAAAAAACCCCAAAATACAAAAAAGAACTTTATTTCTCAATAGAATATAACACCTGTGGCCTCTAGTCCATTTTCCAAGTCCTCATTCCTATCTTAAATGTCATAAGCCTGGCCTTTACTGTCCACATTCCTATTATCAATCTGATCTTCTGAGCTTCCACCAGAATTACCCATTGGGTTCTGCTTACATAATTCTAAGCCTTCCCTAGCCAGTATCTCCAAACACTTCCAAACTCCCACAAACCAGTCTGAAAGGTTTCTGAACCATATAGTAAAGTACAGTCAAAGCAACAACCCCGCTTCTCTGGTACCAGAATCTGTATTAGTCATTTGCCATCTCTGAGAAAAAATATCTGACATCTGCAAATTAAATGAAAAAAAAATGGATTTGGCTCATGTTTTCAAAGGGCTCAATTCATAGTTAGTTGACTCCAGGGCAAAAAACAATATGGTAGAAGAACATGGTAGAGCAATGCTGCTCAATCCATGGTGGCCGAAAGGCAGAGAGAGAAAGGGCCAGCAAGAGGGACATGCCCTCTAAAGAATGCTCCCAGTGAAACACCTCCTCCAAACAAGATCCCACTCCCAGTACCAATTTCCTATATTAGTCAGCTTTCTCACCACTGGGACACAACACTCAAGTGTTCACAACTTAAAGGAGAGGTTTCATATTGCTCATACTTTCATGGGACTCGGCCCATGGTCAGCCAGCTCCAAGGTAGAAAAATCTTGGCAAAATTGTGCGGCAGAGCAAACCTTCTTGGTTCCTGTTTGGGAATAAGAGCAAGGAAACAGTACTAGAGAGGAAAGAGCAAGAGACCAGACATGGAATGAAAGATCATACTCTCATAACCCTTCCAGACACACTCAGAAGTGTGTTTTGCTAATCCTCACTAGAGATCCCAATCCAATCAAGCCGATGATTAAACCTAACCATCAGAGGCCTTTATGGAGACAATCATGGGGTCATTTGGATGGGCCCTAATTATGACTGGTATAATCTTAAAAAGAGGAAATGTACAGGCGACATACATAGGAAGTATTGATATGAAGAGATGTAAAACAATAGCCATCTACAAGCCAAGGAGCAAAGCAAAGGGCAGACAGATCCTTTCCTCACTGCACTCAGAAGAAAATAACCATCACTGGGCATGGTGGTACATGCCTTCATCTCAGCAGTCTGGGAGGTTGAAGCAGGAGAATTTTAAGTTTGACCTCAGCCTAGGGTACTTAGTGCTTTAGTGAGAACCTGCGTCAAAATTAAAAATTAAAAGGGATTGAGGAGGTATCTCAGTACATCCCCAGTACCACAGAAGGGAGTGGAGAAGGAGCAGAAGAAAGAGGAAGAGGAAAGGAAGAAGGAGGAGAAAGAAAAAGAACCAACCCTCCTGACAACTTGATTTATAATTTCTATTCTCCAGAACAATAAGATGACCAATTTGTATTGTATAAGCCACTCTGGCATTTTGCTACAGCAAGTAAGCAAACTAAAACAGAAGGTAACTACAGAAACTAGATTGACTCAACCAAGCAAGCATCCAAGGGCTATAATACAGTATCAGCTCGTCTAAAGCACAAGTCATAGGAATCCTAGTGGTGCACACTTGTAATCAGGAGGATCATTATGAGTTCGAGGCCAGCCTGGGCTACAAAGTGAGCTCAAGGCCAGCCTGAACTGCATAGCAAGACCCTGTCTCAAAAAGAAAAAGACCAAAAAAAAAAAAAAAAAAAAGAAATCCTAGAAAAATATTCTGTTTCTTTTCCAGATGAGGTAGAAAATGAAGTAGGCAACTATTCAAAGAAATAATGGTGAAAATATTTCAAAATTAATGACGACACTAGGATGAATACTAAAGCATATCAGTGTATATCACATTCAAAGGGCTTAAAAGAAAAAAACAAAGAAGAAATATTAGAAGTTGACTGGAAGGAAAAGACATATTACATTAAAAAGAACAAAAATGAAAACTACAGCAAATTTCCTTCAGAAACACACAAGCTGGAAACCAGCCAGTGGTGTGAATTTTTTAAAGAGACTAATGGAAGGCCAATATTCTATATTCATTAAAATATCTTTCAAAAACTGAAGAAGAGGTAAATGTTTTCTCAAAACTGAGAGAAGTTTATTACCAGTAGACTCACACTATAAGAAATTTTTAAGGAAGTTGTTCAGGCAGAAGAAATGTAGTCATAGCTCCATCTACCAACACTTGTTTGCAAACAATTTCATTCACACACAAAAAAAACATTTGGCAAAATGCTCACACAAACACAAACACAGCCATCCTCCCCAAATTGTACAACAACCAAATGTGTAAACTGAGGAACTGCTGCATGGTACTAGACAGACATGTGGACTTACACAAAGATATGAAAAGTCTTGGAAATATAATAAATAAAGGTATATATGCAATGATGTTTTTATTTTCACTTTCAAATGAAAGCTGACAGCCTACAGCAAGAACACTAACCTTGTAAGTTCTCATGTGTCAAAGTAAAATGTCTGACAACAATAAAAGGATGGAAAGAAGGAATTGAGGAGTGTCATCTTTACACTATAACGAACGCAGTATTACTTGAAAGCATATTCTGATGCATTTTTAATGTTATATTAGTCTTCTCAAGCTACAATAACAAATACCATAGTCTGGTGGTTTGAATTGCAAGACTTTCAGAAACTGGAAAGTCCAAGATCAATGTATCCTGCCAAGCTAGTTTCTAATGAGGGCTCTCTTCCTGGATTATTGATAGCTACTTTTTTAGACGTGGGCCCCATATTTATGATCTCATCTAACCCCAATTACCTCCCACGTACCTGATCTTCACATACCTTCATACTAAGGCTTGGTGTTTCAACACACGAGTTCTAGGAGGACACAGAATGTTTAGTCCATAACAAATAGTAGGCCCTTGAGCAATCATTTAAAATTATTTTTAAATGTATAAACAATGTCATAGTGTAGAAAATTAGAAACAAAAAAAATCAATTAATTTAAAAGAAGCCAAAGCCAAGCATGGTGGTGCACACCTGTAACTCCAGCACTCACCTAAGCCAGGTTCACTGGCACACATCTGTAATCCCAGAAACTCAAGAGGCTGGGGCAGGAGGAGTTCAAGTTCAAAGCATAATAACTAGACCCTGACTCAAAATAAATAGATGCTGGGCCTTCAGGGAAGTGATGTCACAAGGGAAAGCACTCAAGAACGAGATCAGTGCCCCTGCCTCACTTCTTCTACCATGTAAGGACACAGCCATTAGCTGCTATCCACAAACCAAACAGCAGCCCTTGTAAGACACCTAACCTGCTACTGTGTAGAAGCTATCCAGTCTATGATATTTTGCTATAGCAACCTGAAAGGAATAAGACACAACAAAATAAAGTAAAATAAAATAAAATAAATGGCAAAATATTGGAGCAAACACTCCACCCAAGAAGACACGTGGACTGTATAAAATTCACATGAAAAGATCACATCATTGATCATTAAGTCTTTGCAAGTCCAAGCCACAATGATGTATTACTGTAGCCATATTAGAATGACTGCAAGATAAGAAAAACTAACAATACCAAGAGTTGCTGAAAGCCCAAAACAATTATAAAACATGATACCCTACATGGAAAACCCCAAAAACTCCACCAAAAGACTCCTAGAATTAATAAACAAATTCAGTAGCATAGCTGGACACAAAGTCAACACTCAAAACTCAAGAGTATTCCTATATACAAACAACAAACACACTGAGAAAGAAATTAGTGAACCCACATCTTTCACAAAAGTATCCAAAACATTGAAATACTTAAGAATTAATCTAACAAAGGCAGTAGAATGTGTATACATTGAAAATTACAGTGCTCTGAAAAAAGAGATCTAAGAGGATTTCAGAAAATGAAAGATAGGGCTGGGGATATAGCTCAGTGGCACAAGTGTCTACCTGGCAAGTGCAAGGTCCTGAGTTCAATTCCTGGTACTAAAAAAATTAATTAGTAAATAAATTTTTTAAAAAAGAAAATGAAAATGAAAGATATTCCTTGCTCATGGATAGGAAGAACTAACATTGTGAAAATGGCCATACTCCCAAAATTATACACAGATTCAATGCAATGCCAAGCAAAATACTATCAGTATACCTCACAGATTTAGAGAAAACATTCCTAAAATTCATCTGGAACCAGAAGAGACCCAGAATAACAAAAGAAATCCTGGGCAACAAAGGAAAGGCAGGAGGCATCACAAACCCTGACTTGAAATTATCCCACAAAGCTACTGTGATAAAATCAGCATGGTATTGGCAAAAAAAAAAAAAAAAAACCAGACCTGAGGATCAATACAACAGATTAGAAGATGCAGGCAAAACCACAACACACACTAAGATAACTTACCTTTGACAAAGAGGCCAAACATGTTCACTGGAGGAAAAATGGCCTCTTTAATAAATGGTGCTGGAAAAATTGGCTTTCCACATGCTGAAGACTAAAACTAGACCCGTATCTATCATCAGGCACTAAACGAAAGTCAAAATGGATCAAAGATCTAAATGTTAAAATGGAAACACTAAATCTACTGGAGAAGAAAGTAGGTAGAAATCTTGAAGACATAGGTGTAGGCAGAGAGTTCACAGACAAAAATCAAACTGCATGGGAAATACTTCAAAGAATCAAATACTCCAAAGTATTATAGGAATACTTATAATACTGGGATCTCATCTTATTGAAAAGTTTTTGAACATCAAAAGAAATCACCAACAAAATAAAAAGAGAGCCCACAAATTGGGAAAAAATTTAGCCAACTGTCCCTCAGACAAAGACTTCTATCTAGAACATGTCAAGAAGTGAAAAAAAATCAGGCTGTCCCAAATTCAAAGACTGAATCTAAAAATGGGCATCTGAGATGAATGTACACTTCTCAGATGAAGAAATACAAATGGCAAATAAATATATGAAAAATGTTCAACATCATTAGTCATTCAAGAAATGCAAATTAAAACAAATGGCTATTATTAATAAATCAACCAATAACACAAACTGGAGGGGCTGTGGGGAGAAAGAACTCTTCTCCACTGTTGGTGGGGATGTAGACTAGTACAACCACTATGGAAATCATTGTGGAGATTCCTCAAAAAACTAAGATGAGAGGACCTGAAAACATACTACAGTGATTTATGTGCATCCATGCTAATAGCAGCACAATTTGTCATAGTTGAATCTTGGAAACAACCCAAATGCCCGTTAACTGAGGAATGGATTAAAAAAGGTGTGGTATTTTTATACAATGGAGTATTACTCAGCTATAAAGAAAGATAAACTCAGGGCTTTTACAGATAAATGGATGCAAGTAGAGAACATATTCACAAGTGAAATAAATCAGACTCACATGTGTAAATATTGTATTGTCTCCCTAGTATAAGAACCTGAAAGAATAAATAAAATCTGAAAGGTACACTAGATATTATGAAAGGGAAAGAAACTGCTCAAAAGCAAAGAACAACTGGGATGAAGGAAAGGAGAAAGGAAGGAAAGATAGCTAAGATAATTGTACTACTAATTTTTATTGGTTTATTGAAAGGAACAATTAATGCTTAATTTTTTGACCAATTTTGCATGCTTATATCTGGTGATCTGAACAGCTACTTTGAAGACAACAATACGCAATATAACAACCATTGTTGAATTCATATCATCTTTTTTTTGTAATTCTGTATAAATTCTAATTTTCTTTTTATTTTTTATTCTCTTGAAAAGAAAAAAAATTCAGAGCAACTACACAATCCTCCTAACGGCTGATGGGAATGTGAAATAGCACTGGAACGTTGGATCACAGTTTGATGGTTTCTTACAAAGTTATTTGCAATCATACAGTTCCAGATTATGTAGGAACCCCACTTATAAGTACTTGCTCAAATGAAATGCAAACTTAAATTCACACAAAAACCTATACACAAATTTTTCAGCGGGTTCCAGGTTTACAGCAGCTTCTATCATGTTTGCCAAAAACTAGGAACAACCCAAATGTCCATCATCTAAGTAATAGGTAAACAAATGAGGTCATTTTGGGCCAATCCCATACCATGTCTGCCCAGACAAGAACGGGATACCAGACTGGATTTTAAAAGGAGGTCTTGCTGTTCAGACCTCTGGAATAGGATGTCCACATCTAGGCAGGAATAAGTTCTTCCTCAGACTGCTAACCAGGGTAGAAGAGAGTCAAAGATTTGACTTTTTGAAAAGAAGTCTTCCCAGATGGTCGTCTCTCTGTGACTTAGTTTAATGCAGTTTCAGAAACTATAAAAAGAAAAAACTAAACTATAACAAGGATACATGGGTGGTGGCTTCAAAGAAATAGATTCTGGTCTGCAACTGCATTTGTAGTGTTTTCGCACAAGCATTCGATATGCAAAGAACTGAGAACATGATGAGAGCCTCATCCCTCGAGGCACTCAAAAAGACACCAAATGACCGCAGATCAGGAACACTCGGAAGAGAGCTGGATGTCTGTATTTCTGAGAAGACAGAGCCAGGTAACCTCAAATTTTTCTTCCAACTCTGATTTCACTCTTTTTGTGTAAGTCCCTACACTGCATTCAAATGCTATTGATTTTGGAGTGAAGCATATTACTAATTTTTAGAATTCACTCTATGTTTTCTCTTAGTAATATTGGAAGATTTCGTATTTTTTCTTCCAAAAACAGACTGTATCTTAATAGCTTCAGGGAGAAGCCCTATACTCACTTGTAATTCATTTCCAGGAAAAGTAATTTCATATGTTCTCTCAATAATCTTCCCCAGTACATTCTAACAATCACATTCTAATCTTTTTTTCTTTGGGCGACCTGAAATATTCCTGATGTTTATTTTGATGTGCCCAGTCCTTTGAGTTCAGGAGGCGAGAATAGATTGAGTTGTTAATTCAGATAACTAAAGCAGGACTCCAAAAGCACTACCGTCTTCTCCTTCCCAAAGCCTCTCACTATAAAACAAAGGAGACTGACATTAGTTAAATGTGAGAAATCAAGCCAAACAAGGCAACATCAGAACTCAGTAAGTGTGATAGTCAAGCTTGATGTGTAAACTTGATTAGCTGGAGAGTCACCTTGGGGACTGGAGATGCATACTTTCGGATGTGTCTGGATGGGTCATGGAGGCATTACCTTGGATGCTACGCCTGGTCCCTTTCCTTTGCTTCTCAGGCACTGTTCTTCTCCACTTCCCAGCCACCATGAACTAAGCAGCTTTGCTCCACTACAGCTCTCCACCATGATGTTTCTGCCACAGAGCCAGGTGACCATGGACTGAATAACCTTCAAACATGAGCCAAATTAAACATCTCTTCCTTTAAATTATAGGTACAAGGCACTTTGTCCAGTAACTAATGCAGTAAGCACCTATAAGTACAGTAAGTACTCTGAACAATCTAAAATGAGGGCTAGCAGAAGATGGTGTGGAAATAGAAATGCAGAGAGGAAAGAAAGGCAGCAAAAGAAAGCCTTGGCAGGTACTGTACTTTTTTGTTGTGGTTTTGTTTTATTATTGCTGTTGTTTGTTTTGTTTTGTTTTGTTTTTTGAGACAGGGTCTCACTACTTAATCCAGGCTGGCCTTGAACTCACTATGGAACCCAGGCTGGCCTTGAACTCATGGCAATCCTCCTGCCTCAACCTCCCAAGTGCTGGGATTAAAGGTGTGTTCCATTTTTGCAGCCATTGTTAGATGGAGCTACTCAGGCTTACTAAATCAAGTAACTATCCCAAACAGCTGATAAACAGTCACATTTTACCAATGTCTGCCTGACTCCAAAGCCCAGGATTTTAACTACTACACCAGACATTTCTCACCAAGCATGATTCTTGCACATCTTCCAGGGAACATTTGGCAATGCCTCAAGACATTTTTGGCCATCCCAGCTGAGGAGAGGGAAGAGGTGCTACTGACATTTAGCTGTTGGAAGCCAGAGATGATGCTAAACACGCTACAGTGGATAGCCCAGCTCTCCCATGACAAAGGATTGTCCAGCACAACTGTCAGTACTGCCAATCTTAGGTAATGCTGTAGCAGGCTATTAGCAGGCCATGCATGGGAGATAAGAAAAGCTTCAAGTTCAGCTACTACTTTGCTTTGGTGGGGCCTCTTTCCAGAGTCCCTAGTCTCAGTCCTGGTGGCATGCTATTCCTGATCCTGATCCTGATCCTGATCCTGATCCTGATCCTGATCCTGATCCTGATCCTGATCCTAGGATTACCATATGTCTGCTTTCTGCCCTTAGAGCTGATACTTAGATCGTTTTTTAAAAATAGACCACAAGGTGACTATGTTAAGCCAAAAGAAAGATTTTGGAATGTCTGAGCCCAGCTTAAAAAGGGGGACGATCCCCTAAGCCATGCGTGTGGCAGCATGAAGCCCTGAGCTCTTGGGATAGGGCAGACCAGGGAATAGAAACTATGTCCCCATTATCCATAGAGTGAATGTTTCCTGACAATAACACATGATCTCAGAAGCAATTTTAAAAATAAGAATCTTTCCTCCAAACTCGAGAGCTGTTTTTGATTTTTATCAGCAACAAAAGAATTCAGTTTCCAAAAGCAGCCTGCCTCCCTGAATATTAAAACTTCCGCCTTGGGAAACTGTTTAAGCTGACAGCCTCTTTTAAAGTTATAAATGAAAGCCACTTAACAGACAACAGAGCTCATGGGCCTGTTTTATCTACTGAAGACAACGGAATGATAACTTAAGGGCCAGAAACCAAATTACTGACCTTGAGTCACCTTCCACACCACATCTGGCTCAACCAAGATATGGAGTTAAAAGCTTTAGTAGCGACAGCAAATGATATAATTTGATGATATAAAGAAACCCATCAAGGGAGAATTAAAAAGCTAGATCATATTATTCATAGAGCTCTTAGAGTTTAGAGGAACTTACATTTGCCTTCAGCGAGGCCCTTTCATGCTAACGTCAACCATTTCACTTCCCCTCCTGTCCAGAGAGCAAGTAATTCCAAAACCAAAGAGCTGGTGCAGTGGAGCTTACACTGTCCGAATGGGTTTATTTTTTATCTGTATGTAAAACTGAATGGGTTTTATTTTTTAGAGCTGCATGGGTGAATCCCTAGGTCATTCCCCTCAGCTTTATAGCTCCGATTTTCCTTTTCTATGATAGTCATTATTGTACCACACTGATACCTACTCATCCACATCTTCACTATGTATTTCTGGATTCCTCCACCCCAGCTGCATTTCCTATGCAAGCCATACATGAATGAATCTTTCTGAATCTCCACCAAATTGAATCACCAGAGTCTAAATTCTAAAGACTGACCCAGCAAGGTTACATTAGAGTAATTCATAGTATCTTTCCAAGGATTCCCAAATTGCAATCTTCATGCTCTAATCTGCTTTTCTCTGCCTTATTTTTGCCCTAACTCCTGACCAGAAGCATGAACTACTCATTCTTAGGCACTCCTTATGTACCTGGCACCACGCTAGATGTTTTAGAAATACAGTTTTATTCAGTCCATGTAGTTTCCCATGAGATAAGTATCATTACCTATATATCTCTGTCTTGGAAGAAGATCGCTTTATTCTAATTAACTCACAAACAATAGCATCCTAACAACTGCTTTAAGGAGGCCACATAAATATTTGCTCATTCCGAATTCTATATCACTTCAGAGAACTTCTGTGTGATCAGAACCCTCTTTGATTGGCATTCTAAAGCAAGGAAACTATTAACAAAACAGGGGTTTGACTCTTAAAGTTTTTACACTTCATTCTTTCACTACCCATAACACTGTTATGTTAAAGTAACTCGGTCATGAGAGTTGATTTTGTATTTCTTCAATTTAAACTTCTTGCTTAAATAAATCCATTTTACAAGCTTGCACTGTTTCAGAACCCCCTTGAAACCCTCACAAAGTGTAATGTCACCCTGGCTCTGGGCACATTTCAAAAACTGTTTCACCTCATAGAAGTAAGGGGCACGCTCCTGCTGCTGCTGCTGCTATGCGGACTGGGTGGGTGATGTCAGGCCTTGAAGGCTCAGCATTACTTCCTCCATCCACACCTCTGTGGTGACATGGCCTGGCATGTACCTGAGAGCAGAGCCCACCACACCAGATGCAGTGGTTGCCACCTGGGCCTTCAGAACTGACTGCCACATCAGGTGAGCCCACTGTGGCTGGTGGGGCTGCTGCTGGCAGCTGAGTACTGGTGCCAGCCTGGACTCCACTCTTGTCTGAGCGGCCAGAGGGGCCTTGTTGAGAGCGCTTCCATGCAGCATCAGTGCAAGGTGGTTCCACATATAGAATCATCTACCTCGTATATTAGATAAGAAAACCAAGGCCAGAGACTCTAGTAACTTATAAGGACAACACAAAATAGTAAGTTCCATATAATGCAATAATAACTTCCATACTCAAGTCGACCTGACCCCCACAAACATTTTGGCTGCACAGCATGCAAGGTTTGTGGGTAGAAAAACTAAAATGGAATAAAAGTAGTTATTTATGGAATATGTGATGATGACAAATATTCTGTCTTTCTCAGTTATGGTTTACATTTTCTGATATTTAAAATTGAGCATATAATGGGCTGGGGGTGTAGCTCAGTGATATAGCACATGCCTGGAATGCGTGAGGCCCTGAGTTCAATCCCTAGCACCACAAAAACAAATAAAAAAGCACACAAGGTAGAGTAGCAGAAGCTGGATTTTCTTTTGCTCTCACACCTAAGAAATATATAAAACAAAAGTTTTCAAGACATGGGACATCAGGCAACAAAGGCAGAGGCCCTGACAGATGGGAAACAAGGTTATCCAAATGACTGCCCCATGTACCCTCTTAAGAGAGTTTCCAGATCTTTGCACATAGAGGGGAAACCAAGCAGAACCATGAAGAGTCCCTGGGCTGAGGAGACAAATCTAAGAATCCAGTGAGACCCAAGTCACTAGCGGTCACCACACAAAATACCAGTGACAAGGAAAATGCACACTCCAAAGATCTGCAGAGGGCTTTTTGTTTTGTTTTGTTTTGTTTTGTTTTGTTTTGTTTTGTTTTGAGATAGGATCTTACTATGAAGTTCAGGCTGGTCTCAAACTCACTATATAGCTGAAGCTGGCCCCAAACTCACAGCAATGCTCCTATCTCAGCCTACTGAGATTATAGGCATGAACCACCACACCCAGCTTGGGGATCAGAAAATCCTGATGGCAATAATCAAGCTAATTGGATTTCCTGCAACTTCTCCACTTAAAACACTTCCACAAAGGCATCAAGAATTGGAAAAAAACAGCATCAATAGTTTTTCCAAAGATAAAAAGAATGTCATTAAATTATAAAACTTATCTTGTAGAACTCTCAAGAAGCATGGCTCACCTTTCTGTCAGGAAGCTACAGAGAAAGTAAATCATGAAATTAGAGAAAATCAGGAAAACTCAAAAGATACAAGCTGGGAAGATGTTGAAGAAGCTTGGAGATGTTGTTCTGATCTTCCTACCAACCATTTTATATGCACCATCCCTGGAAGAACTCATAAATCTAAACCAAGCAAGTCCTCAATATATAATGTACAACGTGGCCTACATAAGTAAGCATGGAGTAGTTATACTACAAGACAAATCAGATTACCTTCTTCACTGGGCGTTAACTGCCACGAAGTGCCTAGCAAATTGGCCAAGAGTAATGACACAAATAATCAAATTTACATTGGCTTTGAGTGAGATGTACTTGGAATAATTGCACATTATTGTCTAGATCTCCCTGAACCTCTACTTACACTTGAATATTATGAATTACACTGGTACCTTGAGTCATGAACTCAATTCTCTCCACAATTCTGCTTGCAAACCAAAATACATGATAACCAAACCAAATTTCCCCATAAGGCCAACATTGAACTTAACCATTGAATTTGATTCAGTTCTCATCCAGCTCAGTTTGTAACCAGAACTGTAGGAAGAATCAAGTTTATGAACCACTGTATTTGTCAATATTTTGGTTGTTTGTGCTATGTCACAGTTTCAGACAAACCCAGTAGGATATATAAAATCCAAGATGACAGATGACCCACAGTCTTCAACAATCCTTCACTTAAACAGTTTGAATTCCTTAAAATCAACTGACCGTGTTCTTCTCAATCTACTTCACAGAGACAAAAATGAAGAATCAGATTTTGCTGAGAGACTACAGATAAGTGGTCAAGGATTTCAAGAAAGACATGCTGAGAAAATCCAGAACTAGATAATTTAGGAAACAGAAGAGTCAGAGCTAATGATGTAATAGGAGGAAGTTGTCAAAATTTAATCAGCTTAATTAGCTTGCATGTTATGTCATCTAACATCAAACCAAGGTGCTCTGCTTTGGAAGGAATTGTAGATGTGCCAGGATATTCAGATAAAAAGGTGTCACCTCCCTTTCCTCAACCTGTTCTGAATGTAGAACAACAAAATAATGAACAATTTTTAGACTTAAAACTCAGACAGAAATCCCTATTGAATCTGCATTCAGAGGGAAGGATTCACAAGCCACTCTCACAAGCCATTCAGAGCAAAGTATTCACAAGTAAATGAAGTCACTCTGGTGGCTTTAAGAGAATTTCTGCTTTGACTGTTCAAGACCAAGAGGAGTCTTGTCATGGGGAACACAAGCCCAAAGAGCTTGGTAGATCTCAGAGTTTGCATTTAAGAAGTGATACAAGACAGAGTAGTTATGTCAATACACCAGGATGTGAATTGACGTGAAACTAAACCTTGGACAAGGCAGCACAAGTGTGCAAAGAACTGTGGAAAGTGAACTCAGAGAGGATATGATCACTATCTATAAAAGACTGCAAAAGTACTGTAGAACTTTCAGAAAACTCTTTACCTCCCACTGCTGCTATGTTGACTGGCAGACAAAGTCTGCTGCACCCTGGAGAGAGTTCCTGTTAACGAATTACAGTTGTGTTGTGTGTTATTCACCCAGAAAATTATAGAAAGCTTCAACTTTTAATGTGCATGATTTCTCCAATGAATCAAAATGTTGATGTGCCCAAACTTCATGGTGTAGTGAGGGCACATCACCAAGAGCACCGATGACAGACTTGTTCTCTCAATGTGTGCTATGATGAAGAAGTGACCTTGGTAGGCTTCTTACTGCAGGATTAGTTTCTTTCCTAGTGGATCATCACCAGGAAATTCCCCAAGTGCCTTCCTACTCACAGACTGCAGTGGAGAAACAACTTTACTTCTTAAAATGGGGCCATATTAAAGATCATGGAGATGGACTCTGCTCCTTTGCCAACTTACTCTTATTGTAAAAAGATTAATGTTCAGGTGTTTGATGAGCAAAGGGATTCTACCTCTCAAGCTGCCATGCGGAACTTTTTTTTCTGTTTTTTTATTGATACATTTTAGATATGCATAGTGATCACATTCACCATATGGAAGCTGTACCCATACATGACATATTTTGCTTCTCCTTTTTTCCCATTCCCATTCCCCCTTTAAACCCTCTTCCCCTCCTTATTGACAAAAGCTTTGTTTCCATGTTTTCCTTCTTTTTTTCTTATCCCCTCTTTCCTTTCCCCCTTCCCTTGTTCCCCTTCTCATTTGAACATTTTCTTCCCATTTCCCAATATCTATTATACATTTCAGTCCTTATTTATGCTTTGGTTTCTCACACAAGAGAAATCATGCAATATTTACACATATGGGTGATTTATTTCACTTAAGAATATGGTGTCAGGGGCTGGGGATAGATGGTCTTGGTGGAATATGGTCGCAGTGGAATAAGCACCTGCCTGGCAAGCGCAAGGTCCTGAGTTCAATCCCTGGTACCACCAAAAAAAAAAAAGGCCTAAACATGCCTCCACTTAGCTAAAAATGTCTCAAGCTTATCCTTCTTTATGGTAGAGTAATACTCCATTGTATTAAAAAAACACATCTTTATCCATTCATAAGTTGATGGTCATTTGGGCTATTTCCAAGATTTAGCTATTACAAACTGTGCCACTGTCTTAGTTACTTTTTTCATTGCTGAGACAAAAATACCTAACACCCAAAAGTTAAGGGAAGGAAGGTTTATTTAGCTTGTAGTTTGTACAGGTTTCAGTCCATATCCACTGGCTCCAAGGCAGGGTGGTACATGGTAGAGGGGCAATCATTTAAGGCTGCAGAGGACAGCAAAACCAACAAGGAGAGGACAAGACTCTTTCTGCCTCCTGTATTATATTTTATGTGAGTGTAGCACTCATACTCTTTATCCTAGCCAGAACTACGCCAAGCCAATCAATGGACTGATTTACTAATCACATACTGTTAATCCCAACATCATACATGCTGTAGATTTGGCCACCTCTGTAAAAAGCCCTATGACTGCATGAGGCTTTGGGAGGTACATCTAGACACAAACCATAAGAGTTATTGTAAATGTGGGTGTGCATATATCACTGTGGTAGGATGCTTTTAATTTTGGGAAGATACCAAGAAGGGGACAAGCTGGATCAAATGGAACCTCTGGTTTTAGTTTTTTGAGGACTCTCCACAGTGGTGGCACCAGTCTATACTCTCACCAACAGTGAGGAAGGGTTCCTTTGTTCCCTCAAACCTGCCAGCATTTATTATTGGTGGATTTTTTATAACAGCCATAAACCTACATATCCAAGTAATTCAAATATCAGAAATATCAGGGCCCTGACCTAGGACCACCAATCTTCTCAGGGGTACAACAACAGAATAAAACATAGACAAGAGATATATTTTAGTCACAAGAGGCACCAGGATGCTCAGAACCCAATGGCAGGCTAAGACTGTGACGCACAGTGTACCTTGGCCTTTATTAGGTGCACAGCTTGATTGCAGAGTGTGCTGGTGGGCTGCAGGAAGCAGTAGAGATGAACTGTTGATGTGGTCAAGGTTCAAGAACTGAGGACCAATGCATTTTTGGAAAAGCACACAGGAACAGATCAGGGTTAACTAGTCACCTGATTGTCTGCTAACTGCGACTATTGTGCCAGAAGAAATTTGTGTGAGTCAAGTCCTCAGGGCCATGTTATCTTGCTTTGAGGTGACAAAACTTCTCAGACTGTTTGCTAGTCTCAGCTCTAGCCATTAGCTTAAAGATTAATCTATCCTTAGGCCAGCTGCAGGTTTTGCCACAAGTCATGTAGGCCTACGAGAGAAAAAAAAAATTTATTTTTGTGCAAACTTATTGATATTAATTATTGCCTGTTCTGTACTATGTCAAGCTGGTCCTCAGCAGTTCAAATGAACCCCAGTATGAGAAATATGACAAAACTACATCATGTCACACTATAATCAAATAGCTCACAGCAATGCTAAAGAGAAAAATCTTAAGTTCAGCCAGAGGGAAAAAAGACATGTTATATAGAAAGAAACAAAGATAAGGATAGCAGCATATCTCTCATTGGAAACAAATGCAAAAGAGAAACTAGTAAAGCAACATGTTTAAAGTACTAAGAGAAAAAAAGTCAAAGTAGATTCTATACCTAGCAAAAATGTCCTTCTAAATGAAATCAACATGGATAACCTTGAAAACATCGTGCTAAGTAAAAAAAATTCAGTGACAGAAGGCTACATACATTTTTATTTTTATATAAAATGTGCAAAATATCCAAACTGCGTAGACAGAAGTAGATTAGTGTCTTCTTAGATCTGGAGTGTTAGGAAAATGAGGGGATCATAATTAAGGGACACAGAATTTTTTTTGAGATGATGGAAATGTCCTAAAATTGATTACAATGTGAAATGAAATGGTATGGTATGCAAATTATATCTCAATAAGAGCTTTGTTCAAATTAAACAAGAACTAAAACCTATTTAGAAATATAAAGACTGAACAAAGCATTATCAGGAAATCCATACTGCATGCTAAGGTAAATCCCTTTGTTGCAGAACCGATATCAAATCAAATGGATAATGCTCTGCCCCAAGAAGTTGGAAGGTGACCGACCTTATTCCGCCAGCAGGCTGCTGGGGGCCTGCTCCCGGAGCACCAGCTCACAGCCAGCTTCGGGTTTAGTTCATATAGGTTTTGCAAGAAAGCTATAAAAACATAAAAGCACGCTGAATTTTTACTGGGTAGCATCAGTTATCCTTTGTTGTTGAACAGAAAGTTCTTGAAACAAGTCAGCAAGTCCTTGAAACAAGTCCATTTTGGCGGAGGAAAGCACCGGCTGTGCAGCTGGGTGCGGTCACGCTGAGCTGCATCAGGCTGCCTCTGGGGGCGTCAGTCAAGGCTGAGTGAGCCTAACGGATGAGCCACGTGGTGGGCTCTACGCTCTTATTTTGCCCTAATATGGTGTCTGACTATCGGTTGACTTTTAAATTTTTTAAATTTCCATGACACTTTAAGCAGAAAGAAAATGGCAGTAGACAGAAATATGGATCTACACAAAGAAAGAAAGACTGCCAAAATGGTAACTGCTTAGATAAGATAAGACTTTAATTTATTAAGTTACATACTTTAAATATGTACCATTGATTATATGCTAATCATGCCTCAGTAAAAATGGGTACATGGTATTTTATAATTACAAAGCACTAAGACATGTTTTAATAAATCCTGATTTTTCTCTCTCTTTCAGTTCTTGGGATTGAACCCAGGGCCTCATGCATGCTATACAAGCATTCCACCCCAGAGCTGCATGCCCACCGTTTTGTATTTTTGTTTGTTTGTTTGTTTGTTTTTATTTTTTCATGTTAAAGAGAATTTAAAATTCAAAATAAAAACAAGATAGACAAAAACAACACAAAGCAAAAACAATAAAAATTGTACAGGGTTTCAGGGACCCCCTAAATTGCCCAGGCTGTCCCCAAACTTGAGATCCTTCTGCTTCAGCCTCCTAAGTAGCTGGAATTATAGCCTTGTGCCACTGTACCGAGGCTTATAGAGAACTCTTAACACAAGGAGCCATATGCCCAGTCTATTTTTTATTTTGAGAGAAGTCTCACTAAGTGGCCCAGGCTGGGCCAGTCAATACTTTCTAACCAAGTTTCCATTTTATGCTTATATATTAAGATTCTACAACAGCCTCTGTAAAACTATGCATACATCAGCATTCTTTGTAAGAAAAGGAACCATAGGGCTAGGGATATAGTTCAGTGGAATAAGCACCTACCTGGCAAGTGCAAGGTCCTGAGTTGAATCCCCAGTGCAAAAAAAAAAAAAAAAAAAAAAAAATTAAAGATGGCAACCAGGTAAGCAGCAGAGAAAGATCCTCCTGGAGTATTGCCACCCAGACACTGGAATATAGCAACATGAGAAAGACAAAAGGGAGAGAAACGGGTCCCCTTGTCCGAGGAAGGATTTGAAATGAGAATTGACTCCCTCCAAAGAGCAAACAAGATCCCTCCCCAAGGAAAAGCTCGGGCGGCTACCATGGCACAGTTAGAGGAAGAGGAGGAGGAGAAAGAGGGAGTCACCACTCCACACACTCCCTCGGCCCACTGTCTCATTCCTACACTCACAGCTTCAGCTTCAGAAGCCTGTGCTTGCAGGAGCCTCCCGACTCGGCCAGAGGAGAGCAGAATTCCGAGAGCTGGGCCAAAACTGGAGCGGAGAAAGTGCAGCCCAGAAAAGAAGCAGCAGCAGTTGTGGGGGTTGTCGAACCCAGCTTGACGATGAAAAGGCACAACGGCCACTAAAGCAGATGCCCACTGTGCTCTGACCCGTTCTAATCAGCACCCTGAGGCAAGGTGGAAGCAAAGCAACCAGTACACAGCCCGCCACACCCAGCTCTGCACCTGCCCTGAGGCTGTGGCTTCCTACCTCTCCACTGTGTGAGCAACTACCAGCAGAGAGCAGCAGAGAGCAGCGGCAGCAACCCTAGGGCCGTGGCAATTCCCAGGGATCCAGCCAATGAACAAGTGGGAACTGGAGCACAACAATGAGAGAGATGCAGATGGAGGTGGGCCAGATGACCCCACGCCCTTCTCACTCCAACACCAAGCAGGAAGCATGAGCTGAGTGACAAGATTCAGCTCCCACCCTGAACTCCCTCTGTGAGCATCTTTGAGACTTGGCACCCCTTGTGCCTAACACGTGTCCCTGACAGCAACAGGCTGAGTTCACAGGCTTCAGAATCCACTCTAAATTACTAATATGAGCACCAAGAGGAACTTCATACTGCTTGCATATAAGAACCTTGTATGAACCCACAGCAACAAATTATACGAAAAGCAGCAGTCCTGGAGTCTGAGAGATGACAACATACTCTACACAGCAGACCTGAGAAACTCCTCCAATTGTCTCCTAGAACTAATTAAACTTAGTACACACCCTGGTCTACCTCAGTCAGCACAGGTGGGAGAGACCTCACGCCACTTGTGCCCAGCATCATAAGTGTGCCCAATGACCAGCTAGGTAAAGGACAAGGAGTGGCAGCCCTGGAGATCGAGAGGTGGAAGGAGATACAGACCTGGAAGTAGAGTACAGACTCGTCCTCTAGCTGGGTGGAGATAGCTTCCAAAGAGTCATAGGTGGTCTGCAGGGAGACACTGGTGGCCTACAAGAGGACCCCAGGGGCCCTGACAGAGAGCTCAGCAGCCTGTGGGGGCAAGGAGCTCCTCACAGGCTACATGAAAATCCTGAGGACTTGGACCACGCCCTCGGGCGCACAGCAATGGGGCAGAGCCCGGTGGTCCATGGGGGTGACCCTGCAGACTCAACTGAGTCCCAAGGGCCCTGAGGGCTTGTCAGTGGGGTGTTGATCATAATGTACCTGGGTCCCTGCCTATGTGCCATCATTGAGGTTGGATGCTTTTCCACCTAATGCCATAGTAATTAGTGTGCACCCATGTTTGTTGCAGCATAATTTGAAGCAGCCATGTGTCTTCCCAATGTGAGAACCCAAAGGAATGAATAAAACCAAAAAATACAGTTATTATCAGAGGGAAGAAGACTGATTGAGTGGAAGAACAACAGCGATGAGGGTGGAGAAATTGATTGACCAATCGTACATGCCTTTATTTGTATAACTGAGTAATAATTGGAAGATAATACATAATACAGCATCCAGTGCTAATTCCCTACTGTCTTCTCTATAATTTTGTATTTCCTTTATTGTTTCTGTGTTATTCTGGTTTGTGTCTGTTTGGTTGTTGATATATCTCCATTCTCCATTCTTTTGTCTTCAAAATTAAAAAAAATTTTTTTTAAAGAAAAAGTTACCATAATGGAAAGTTGTCAGTTGAGAGGTACGTAAGGAACTTATGCTATTTAAGAAGGAGCTCTTCCTTCATCCAAAGTTTCATGTTCTGTACTTTCAGTCACCTAAGTCAACTGCAGTTCAAAAACACTAAACAGAAAAGTCAAGAAATAAATAATTCCTAAGTATTCAATTGTGCACCCCTCTGGGAAGCATGATGAAATCACACACAGTCCTGCCCAGGACCTGAGTTACCATTTTGTCCAGCATACTCACACTATGTATACTGCCCTCCCGTTAGTCACTTAGTAGCAGTCTCAGTTACCAGATTAACTACAGCAGTACCACAATGCTTGTGTTCAAGAAACCTTCATTTTACTTAATAATGGCCCCCAAGCCCCGCGGCTGCTCTGCTGTAGGCTCCACGGATGATCCGCAGTGGGCCCCGCAGCTGCTCTGCTGTGGGCCCCGCGGCTGTGCTGCTGTGGGCCCCACGGCTGCTCCACTGTGGGCCCTGTGGCTGCTCTGCGGCTGCTCCGCAGTGGGCCCGGTGGCTGCTCCGCTGAGGGCCCTGCTCAAGGCACCTCATGGACTGGACCCACCCCCACCCATAGCACGATGACAGGGTGGGGCCGGGTGGTCCGCTGTGAGCATATGTGCTTTCCCACCTCCAACCATGGCAGTTTGTATACACCCCTGTATGTTATAGTATAGTCTGAGGCAGCTATATCTCTTCCCAAGGCGAGAGTCCAAGGATGTAGATCAACCCAGGAGTACAGTTATTATCACAGGGAAGATGACTGATTGAGTGGTAGGGCAACGGAGATGAGGGAGGAGAAAAATTGAATGATCAAATGGGCCATCATCTGTGTAACTGAGTAACAAAGGTGAAGGTAACATTATGTAGGACAGCATCCAGAGCTAATTCCTTTCTATGTTCTCTATAATTCTGTATTTCCTCAATCGTTTTTGTAGTAACAGAAGTCAAGATAACTTTATATTATACAGCATCCAGTGCAAATTCCCTACTATCTTCCCTATAATTTGGTATTTCCTTTAATGTTTTTGTTAACTAATGTGAAGATAACATTATGTAATACAACATCCAGTGCTAATTCCCTACTATATTCTGTATAACTTTGTATTTTCTGTATTGTTTATGGCTTTTCTGGTTCATATGTCTCCATTCTTTTGTCTTTAAAATAAAACTTAAAAAAATAAAAAAACAAAAATAATGGCCCCCAAAATAGAAGAGTAGTGATACCAGAAATTCAAAGAGTGATAGTGTTCAAAGAGAAGACATTAAGTCCTTCTTTTTGTTTTGGTACCAGGAATCAAACTCAGGACCTTGCACTTGCCAGGCAGGCACTTATGCCACTGAGCTATATCCCTGGCCCTAAGTCCTTCCTTTAAATGACATGTATGTTGGTGTATACAAAGGGAAATATCAGGTATATATACTGTCTGCAACTTGGTATTGAAGTGTATGCTCCACAAATAAGGGGAGGCTACTATTATTGAACAGGACAGGCATGCCATCAGGTAAGACCTACTGGTACCTAAGGTAAGAATTCTAGTTCTGTCTAGCCTCTCTACTCTTCCTTTTTCACTTCCAAAATACTTACTTTGTCCTCTGTTCTCTAATAACTCTAAACTCCTTCCCACAAATTCTGGTAAAACACAAACTTCTCACTCACTTGTAACTTCCTATCTTTCCCTGTTGTTTATGCTGTCTTCTTTACTGGAAATGCACTGACATTTTTCCCTTGGATGATTTTTTACATTCATTCAACACAAGTGCCCCATCCAGAAGCTTTCCTCAAATATTTCTCTTTTTTTGGGGGGAGGGGGACTGAGCATTCAACCAAGTGACTTTGTACTGAGCTTACATTCTAAGCCCTTTATAGTTTTGTTTTTATTTTAAGACATGGTCTCACTAAGTTGCCCAGACAGGGCTCAGTTCACTCCTCTGCCACAGCCAGCTTTCCAGAATGCTAAGATCACTGAACAGATATAAACAACAACTTCTTAAGGTATTGTGGGGATTTATTGAAATGGCATATTCCCATTTTTAATTTTCCTCCTAAATCAAAAGCAACAACAGCCAAAGAAAGAAGAGAGAAACAAATTAATCCAAAGTGCCTGCTATGTGCCAACTATGAACTGTGTATTGTAGAATCAGAAATGACTGCATCATATAAAAAACAGTGATGAGATTCTTATTAAATATCTGTAATATGTGATAGCATTTGATAAACTCCAAAGACAAGATGCAAATAAAGGGCTAAGGGAATTAACAACAAGCACTATCCTTCATTAAATTCAGCACAGCAGTGCTGGCAAGGCTGGATGTCACAGGGAAAAGAGCAGCTGCATGAACAGTCCTATAAATGCAGCCCCCTCTGACTCTGCTTCTGCTTGAATTCTTTCCTTTTATTCCACAGCAGCATCTAGGAGCTTAGCATGAGAATTCCACAACAGCCGCCAGTCAGGGCCCCTTTGTCTTGAGTTAGAGCAAGGGCAGCCTGTTGTGCCCAAAAATAATTTCAATAACCACCAGAATGGGGGAGGGGTGAAAGGAAAATGTAATGGCAGAAACTGATGGTGTTATTTCCAAAGCAAAGGCTTGTGAGCCTTCAAATATCAGGAAAATCATAAACACACACACACACACACACACACACACTCAAAGTAGTTATCATAGTACCTAAGGAGTAGAAAGCTTTGGCTTAGTATCAACAGTGTCCTCAGAACCCACCTATGTATGAAGTGGTGCCTTTTGCAAAAAAGGAAACTGAGGCTTAGAACGATCAAGAGAATTGCTCACAGAGACAATGTGGAGGCAAAACACAAATGAGTGTCTGTTATACTGCAGAGTGTGTGCTCTCTTCATTGCCACCCACCTGCCCACTTAGCCTGCTGTATTTCCCAACACATGCAATAGGTTTCTCTCTGATCAATACTACCTATTACCTTTAGCTAAGTATTGACTCGTGTGCAGCTTCAAAACGTTTACCTCCTATTGGCAGAGGCCAGCCTGGCTGCAGTGAAAAAGATGATTCAAAGTAATTCCACATGCTCTGCATTTGTGGTCTCTTTGGTGTCTGGCCCAGTTTCTTCCCGGTGGCCAACTCTGAATTACTTCCATAAGCACCCTAATCTGCCTGAACCATGGTGGCGGGGGAGAGGTATGATGTGCAGCACCATACATACATACTTGTCGTGCACAAGCAACAGAAATAAGCAAACGCTGGTGTGGAAATGAGAAGCTATTTAAAGGCCTGTCCTCTAGGGGCGTGGAGGCACACACCTGTAATCCCACCACTCTGGGAAACTGAGGTAGGAGGATCTCCAGCTCAAGCCCCGTCTGGGCAACTTAGAGACTTAGTGAGACCTTGTCTCACAGTTTTACAAAATTAAAAAGGGACTGGGGGTGTAGCTCGGTGCAAAGGCCCTGGGTGAAATCCTCAGTCCTAAAAGAAAACAACGAAGAAGGAACGCCTGCCCTAACATTCCTATTCCCCACCAGGTAGCACGGAACAGCACTTTCAGTTCTTCCCACCCCCTCCAACAATTTCAGTTCCTGACACAAGACAAAGCATAAACTTTGGTGTTTGACCCAGGACTTACAAGCGGGGAACTGAGAAATCTGTTTTCTCATCTCTAAAAGGAAATGAGGATTCAAAAACAGTGAGTCTAAGTTGCCCGGCTCATCGTAACATCAGCTGGAAATTGTGAAATAAGCGTTAGTCACTGTTTGCACTGTTACTTTTATGAGTGTGCGTAGCAGTAACAGCAGCAGTGCTGTTGGAGAGCAGCGCACAGAGACCTCCTTAACGGGAACCAGCTCTTGCATGTGTCCTTGCCCATTTGGTACAGCACTGTGTGCAGACGTGTGGCACAGGCAGGACAGAGCACACACGTGAAGAGTGGTCTCCCACTCCTCCCTGCCAGGCTCCCAGTCTCTTAATGAACCACGAAGGCGAGCGTCGGTAATCAAGCAGAGTGGTGGGAAGCGCTCCACCTAAAATACTCAAATCCCAGCTGCCATTCCCAAGGCCCTAGAGCCCATATACCCAAATCCAAAACAAATGAAAAAACGAGAAGCAACTACCTACTTCGCAAATGACCAGCCTCATTCCATTGAGCAGCTGCTTAAGTTCTGACGGTTCCCACTCATTTCTGGTGTGTAATTCTAACCAGAGCAAAAGTCCTTCATCACAGTGCCATTATAGAATCTTCTCTCTGAGCCCATTGGGACTCTTACAAAGTGGATACCTGTATGTGCTGGCTTCTACTGAGGAAACTGAGTCATCAGCTCACAGGTCTCTTTCTGATGCTACCAGGCGACAGGGCGGTCCCCTTCCCCCCTCTATGCATTCCATTTCCTCACTGAGACTAAGCCCTCCACCCTCCCACGCCCTGTGGCTAAAGCCCATAAATATCCTCTGTCCTTTGGTCAGCACATGCGTCCTGTCTATGCTGTGCTGTTTATGTAACTGTTCTTGACTCATCTTTCTCAGACATAAAGCAAGTGGTCAAAACCTTAAAAGCCTTAATGCCCTGAGCCAGGAAGGTGCCTTTTATGAGGTCACTGTGGCGGTGCTGGGAGGGGTGTATGGGTAGAAGATGGTAACTACTAAGGGAGCAGGCCAGAAAGGTAAGCGCCTTTACGCTGTTACGGGTTTCAGAGGGGAAAAAAAGAGGAAAAGGAGCCATATTACTGGTTTACAGTATCTTTCAAAGGTTTTTAAAAAGAAAAATGTCACGTTCTTTCATTACAAATTATTCTCACCTTTGGGTCCGTTCCAAAGTTGACCTTGGCCCCCTCAACAGGCCCATACCATCGTTGGGGCTGGAGTGTGTAGTTCAGTGGTAGTGTGCTTAGCATGCACAAAGCCCTGGCTTTGACCTCAGCACTGCAAAACAAATAACCAAGATAGACAGACAGACAGACAAACAGATAGATCTCTTGACCCAAAACCCTAAATGGCCCCCCAGTTTCCAGTGAATCAGGACCTAGCTATTTCAACACAGTGTTTGAGTATTTTGGCAATCTGGCCCCAAACCCTGCCTCCATCGGATCTTACAATCTTCTTCCTTGAATTCCAGTTCAAAGAATTGGAAGGGACAACCAAAGAACATAAAAGCTTAACATTTATTGAAAGTAAAAGAAGAATAAAAAAATGTAAAAGATGTCTCCAAAGAAAAAGAAAAGAGAAAAGAAAATATACCCTGCATGCAGAGCAGGCCACTGAAAGAGCAAGAAGACAGTGAACACAAGGCCAATGACCACTGTATGGTTAATTGGTTGTCAGCGTGAGTGGAGAACACCCAGCTGAACTGTGTCGGCATAGTTCTGGACATGGAGGACCCACTGAAGGAGGCTTGTTGTCTGAAGAGTATACACGTAGAATGGGCGGGATTTCAGCTGATTTTCCTTAGAAGAGCTTTGAGCTGGCTGCTTTTCATCAAAGAGGCTTTGGCTGTACTCTTTGGAGGAGCTCCGGTCTTTGCCCTCACCAAGAATGGCTGCTGTTCTCTTTGGAGCAGCTCTGGTCTTTGCCCTCACCAAGGATGGCTGCTGTTCCCTTTGGAGAAGCTCTGGTCTTTGCCTTTGCCTTGGGCATCCTTTCTTGGCTTTCGGCACAGATTCTTCAGCTTCCAGCATCGACTGTTCAGCCTGCCCATGCAGACTCTCTAGTTTCCAGCATGGCCCCCTGGACTTTGCAGTATAGACCTTTCCATTACAATTCCTCAGCCTCCTGATATGGACTCATACAGGAAATTGCCCTGGGCTCCAGGCCTTTGGATGGATTCTTTAGATCTCTAGTGCATGGACAGATGTCTTGCACAGTTCTACATTTGACTCGGGGAGCAGATATTGTCACTAATCTTGCACATTTCTGGGTCCTGTATTATATCTGTTACCCTTACAAATATTGACTACAACAACTATTGTCTTTTATAACCTCTTTCTGACATCATCAACTCCAGGCCAGCCTAGGCAGGGTTCTGAAGCTGCTCTGTGCACACAACCTGCCAATGATGGACAGGTCTCTGTAACTGACAGATCACATCCAGAACCCCAGCTGGTTTGCCATGCCCTAATCTCCTGCCTCATAATGACGCCACATATGGACACTTTAGCCATTTTATTCACTTCCCTATCATAGCACAACAAAAAATCAGACTCCAAGGAGTTTGAACCCTAATAAGGCCATTAATGAGACTGCTGATCTGGGAGGATTTATTTACCCTCCACTAGCCTCCATTTGCTTACTTATAAATGGGGGAAAGAATGCTCCCTACTTCACTGGGTACGAGGATTTTATGTCTGAGGATCTCATGAGATAATAGTACAGTACATGTCAGGTTTGTGGCCTGTTGTCTGACACAAAATGTTCACTAAAATGTAGTTCTGGTTCTTGTGTCTGGTGGGCACTTTGTATAAAGGGTCACCATGAATTGTCTTCTTCCCCATAAATGTGTGGTACCTCACCAATTAAGCCTGTTACCCTTTCCTCTTGAGTAAAGACTGGCATTCTGGCTTTCTCTGATGAGGCAAATGCTCCTTTCAGAAGCCTGGAAACTCCCACTTTCTCTGTGGTGACGCTGCTCACCTTTCTGTAAAGAAGCTTATAGCAGACTCTGGAATGATGAGACACCACCAGAAATGAGAAAGCCCACATGGAGAAACATGGAGGCATTAGACACAGGAGTGAAGCTACACTGGGTCAGCTCCGCTGCCAGCTGGACACATCTGCTCCCAACTGAGTCCAGCAAACCCACAGTGAGCCCATGGATTTCTCAGAAATCATACATTTCTGAATAGGTAACTAAATATCTATTCATTTTCTCTCCTATCTCTGTATGCCCAGACCTAGACAAAGGTCTGAATAAACTCATACATTAGTACCTCAGCACATTTGAGCATGTAAGTGCCCAAGGCAAACATTTGAATCCAATACTATTGAATGGATTCTTTCACATCTCTTTATGAGGACACTATACATGCACAGTCAAAGCCCTGGGCAAGAAAACACAAATACACTCTGACAACATAAGTGAGGAGATCCCATTTTTGAAAGCTCTAAACTCAACATGGTGGCTGAACAGGTCACTTCCAAAACAGTCTGGCTGCCTATCAACTTCTGAGACAGAGGGAACCTGAGCAGTCTGAAGAGAGAAAGTGGAGAACTTGGATTTATGGCATCAAGTTGAACTGCAGAGGGAAACAGATGGGAGATAAAATGCTTCAACAAGTTTACATTTTTCTCTCCATTCATTCAGTGGCAGCTGCTCACCATCTGTCTTGGTCGTGTAAAGTTGGGTCTTTAAGCTTTGATTGAACCTCCTTATGTCACTACCACAGAATGACACCTCTTAAGATTAAACCTTGTCTGTCAGAGCCGCCCTCTGTCCATTTAAGCCTGTTGGCCCTCCTTTAAAAAGCGGGAGGAGGCAGGGGAGGGAAAGAGGATGAAAAAAGAATTGAGATCTGTTATGAATATGTACCAACTCCTCACAAGTAATGTAATCATGACATACTACAAACATATACTTATAAAAAATAAAAACAAAAATAAATAATAAAGATGCTGATTCTCTGGAAGCTTTTACTCATCCTCAAGCTTTGTCCTGGACCATCTCCCCCTTGCTTTCTTTCTGCACCGCTTTCTGTTTAAATCTTGCTTGTGTCCTCATGTTCTTACTGTGCACCTTTGGCTCTGTTCCTAAGCTCTCTTCAGCAAGCGCCACGCCTCCTTCTCCCATGAACTGTCCTACTTCCGGTTCCAGTAGACAGAGGGAAACGCACCCTCAGCACTGCTCAACCACAATACCACACCATAGATCTTTGTCGTCTGAGTTTACATAAAAGCTCTCAAATGAGGCTCACATCCCAGTTACGGAGCAAGATTTCATTGGAGCCTTTGGAAATGGGGTCGGGACGGGACCAAAGAGGGTCTGCAATACAGCCCTCCTGTGATTCGATGCAAATGAAACCCAGACTCAGTGTGTTCATTAGCTCTCAAATTTGCATTTTTCACCGGGTAAAAAGTCATTTCTGCCCCAGCTATTTTTGTTCATTTCCAGAGCCCTTATATTCTCACCCCAACCCTTGCTGCAATTCTGATTTCACTGAATTCTTGTTCCTGATTTTAATTATGCTACTTGTTCATTGACTGACCCTTAAATGTCTTTCTTACATCATCAAAATATTTCTTGAGTCTTCCCTATGTGAATATAACAAAACCCAGTCACTATTATCTAGGAAACAATGATCTGTGAGAAGACAGAAGAATTAACTGGCAATTAAACACTGCTCTAAGCAGTCCCACAGGAAAAGCAGGATGTCAGGAGACACTGCATACCCTGCTTCGTAGTGAAACAAGGAGCACCCCCTCCGTACCTGCTGTTCAAAATGTGGTCATGAAAGTAGAAAAATTCACAATTATTGTTGGAAATTTCAGTATCTCTCAATAATTGATAGAACACATAGGAGATCAGCAAAGATGTTAGAGGGAACAACCCACATTCATAAAACACTTAACCCATCAACAAGAAAAATATTCTTCTCGGAGCCAAGAAGCTAGCTCATTAGCACAGCACCTGCCTGGCAAGTAAGTGCAAGGTCCCAAGTTCAATTCCCTATACTAAAAAGAAAGAGAAGAAGGAAGGAAGGAAAGAAAGAAAGACAGAAAGAAAGGAAAAAAGAAAAATATTCTTCTCAAATAGAGAATAGTTACCAAAAAATTCTATTCTGGGCCAAAAGACTCAAGTATTTCAAAAGCACACAATTCATATAACTCTCTAACCATAAAGAAATTAAATTAGAAATGAATACAAAGATCTCTAGAAAATCCCCAAATATTTGGAAATTAAATAATACGCATCTAAATAGCCCATGGGTCAAAAAACAAAATTGAAAGCAAAGCAAAACAAAAGTGAAAACAACACACCTGAGATTGCCCAGGGTTGCTAAAGGAACACCGACGGAGAAGCATATAAATGCCCATAATACCAGAGAAGAAAGTTCTCAGATCAATAAACTCTGTTTCCACCTTAAAAACTAAACATAAAAGGAGAAAATTAAATCCAAATTAAACAGAAGAAATAATAAAGATCAAAGTGAAAATCAATGAAATAGAAAACAAAGGCAACAGTGAAAAACAGCGGGAAATAGTTCTTGGAGAAAATCAATAAAATTAATAAAAGTCTGGCCAGCATGATTAAAAGACACAAATTACTAACATCAGAAATAAGACTGTTAAGTCACTTATATTTCTACAGATATTAAGGATAAAAAGCAGATATAACAACTTTATGCTAATGAATTCAAAACCTTAGCTGAAATGAGAAAAAATCCTTATCAGATAAATTACCAAAGCTCATTTTAAAAAACATAGCCTGAAAAGCCCTACCTATGAAAGAGAATGAAATCACAATTCAAAAGCCCCCCAGGTGAAAAGAACAAGGGCTGGGGAAAGGACAGTCTTTGCAACCACTGGTGCTGGGAAACTGGGTATCCAAGGGCAGAAGAATGAAACTTGACCTCTCACCAATTACAAAAATCAACTCAAAATGTGAAACATGAAATCTTAGAGTAAAAACATAGAGAAAATATTTCAGGACATTGGAATGGGCAAGAGGTTTTTGGAAAAAAACCCCAAAGTATAGACAGCAAAAGCAAAAAGAGACAAATGAGATTACATCAAACTAAAAGGCTTCTACACACTCAAGGAAATAATCCACAGAAGACAGGGATGATGCATAGAATGGGATAAAAATGCTTGAAAGCTATACATCTGTTAAGAAGTTAATATCTAGAATATATAAGGAATCAAAAATAACTCAATAGAAAAAAACAAAAATGGGTAATGTAAACTTCTCCACCAGGTACATGAAAAAATGCTCAACATCAATAATCATGAGAGAAATGCAAATCAAAACCACAATGAGGCCAGGCACAGTGGCACACACCTGTAGTTCTAGCACTCTGGGAAGCTGAGGCAGGAGGATTGTTGCAAATTTGAGACCAGCCTGGGCTACAAAGTGAGCTTAAGCCCAGCCTGAACTACATAGCGAGATCCTGTCCCAAAAAGACAAAAAAATGAGAACTCGCCTCTCTCCAGTAAGAATGACTATGATCAAAAAGACAAATAATAATAAATCTAGTGAGGCTGCAGAGAAAAGGGAACCCTTGCATGCCGAACAGGAATCAGTACAGCCATCATGGGAAGAAGTACAGGAATTCCTCAAAAAATTACAGTAGAGCCCGGCATGGTTGTACACACCTGCAATCCCAGAACTCTGGGAGACTACAGCAAGAGGATTGCAAATTCAAGCACAGCCTGGGCAATTTAGCAAGAACCTGTCTCAAATTCTAAAAGGTTGGGAATATAGTTCTGTGCAAAAGCCTTATGTCTGATCTCCAGCACCACTAAAAAAAATTTTAACTACCATATGATCCAACCATCCCATTTGGCAATATACTATGTGTATTGCCAAAGGAGATCAAATCCATATGTCAGAAAGACTTCCGCACTCCCATGCTCATTATACCAGTATTTGCCAGAGCTAAGAAATGGAAACAACTGCTTAATGCATAAAGAAACTGTGGTATCAGACTTCTGGGAAGATGGCGACCAGGTAAGCAGCAGAAAGATCCTCTCGGAGGATCACCAGCCAGACACTGGAATAGAGCAACATGAGATAGACAAGAAGGACAGAAGCGGGTCCCCTGGTCCCAGGAAGGATTTGAAATGAGAATTGAAGCCCTCAGAAAGAGCAAACAAGATCCCTCCCCAAGGAAAAGCTCGGGCGGCTGCCATGGCACAGTTAGAGGAAGAGGAGGAGGAGAAAGAGGGAGTCAACACTCCGTACACAGGCTGGGCCCACTCCCTCGTTCCTACACTCACAGCTTTAGCTTCAGAAGCCTGCACTTGCAGGAGCCTCCCGACTCTGGCCAGAGGAGAGCAGAATTCCAGGCGCTGGGCCAAAACCGGAGCAGAGAAGGCGCAGCCCAGAAAAGAAGCAGCAACACTTGGGAGGGGTTGTTGAACCCAGCTTGATGATGAAAAGGTACAACAGCCACTGAAGCAGATGCCCACTCTGCTGTGACCCCGTCTAATCAGCACCCTGAGGCAAGGCAGAGAGAAAGCAACCAGTACACAGCCCGCCACACCCAGCTCTGCACTTGCCCCAGGGCTGTGGCCTGCTACCTCTCCCCCTGTGAGAGCAACTACCAGCAGAGAGCAGCAGAGGGCAGCAGCAGTGACCCTAGGGCCACAGCAATACCCAGGGATCCAGCCAATGAGCAAACAGGAACTGGAGCACAACACTAACACTGAGGTGCAGATGGAGGTGGGACAGATGGCCCCACGCCCTTCTCACTCCAACGCTAAGCAGGAAACACGAGCTGAGGTACCGGGCTCCAGCCCCCTCCCTGAACTTCCTCTGTGAGCACCTTGAGACTTGGTGCCCCTCGCGCCCAGCATGTGTTCCTGACAGCAACAGGCTGAGTCCACGGGCTTCAGGACCCACTCTAAACTAATCATATGAGCAGCAAGAGGGACTTCATACTGCTTGCGTATAAGAACCTTGTATGAATCCATAGCAACAAATTATACGAAAAGCAGCCGTCCTGGAGACTGAGAGATGTCAACACACTCTGCACAGAAGACCCGAGAAACTCCTCCAATTGTCTCCTAGAACTACTAACTAAACTTAGTACACACTCTGGACTACCTCAGTGAGCACAGGTGGGGGAGACCTCACACCACTTGTGCCCAGCATCGTAAGTGTGCCCAATGCCCAACTGGGTAAGGGGCGGGGAGCAGCAGCACTGGATGAGAGGTGGGACAATGCAAAGACCTGGAAGTAGGGTGCAGACCTGGTCCTCTAGCTTGGCGGGGATAGCTTCCAAAGAGTCATAGGCGGGCTGCAGGGAGACACTGGTGGCCTATGAGGGGACCCCAGGGGCCTTGACAGGAAGCTCATCAGCCTGTGGGGGGAGGAGGTCCCCCGCAAGCCATATGAAAATCCTGAAGACCTGGACTGGGCTCCTGGGCACACAGTGACGGGGCAGAGCCTGGCAGTCTGAGGGGGCAACTTTGCAGACTCCACCAGGCCCCCAGGCAGGCAGCGATGGGGTGGAGCCTGGTGGTACACGAGGGTGATCTCACGGACTCACCACTCCCTGGGTGCACCACATCAGGACAGAGCATGGCAGTAGGCAAGGGCAACCCCACAGACCCAGCCAGACCCCTGAAGGCCTCGAGGGCTTCTCACTGGGGTGCTGATCATAGTGTGCCTGGGGCCCTGTCTGTGTACCATCATTGAGGTTGGGTGCTTTTCCACCTAGCACCATAGTAATTTATGTGCACCCATGTTTGTTGCCGCAAAATTTGAAGCAGCCATGTATCTTCCAATGTGAGAGCCCAAGGGAATAAATAAAACCAAAAAATACAGTTATTATCAGAGGGAAGACAACTGATTGGGTGGAAGAACAACGGAGATAAGGGAGGAGAAATTGTTGGAGTAATCATATGTGCCTTTATTTGTACAACTGAGTAAACAAATGCAAAGATAACATTATGTAATACAGCAACCATTGTTGATTCCCTACTGTCTTCTCTATAATTTTGTATTTCCTTTATTGTTTCTGTGTTGTTCTGGTTTATGTCTGTTTGGTTGTTAATATGTTTCCATTCTTTTGTCTTTAAAATTAAAAAAAAAAAAGAAACTCTGGTACCTATACACAATGGAGTACTATTCAGCCATTAAAAAGATGAAGCCTTGTCCTTTGTAACAACATCAATAAAACTGGAAATAATTATGTTAAATTAAATAAACCGGGCACACAAAAACACATAGTCTCACTCATACATGAAATATAAAGGAGTAGATGTTAGAGAAACTGAGAGTATGGTGGTCATTATCAGAGGTTGGAGAAGACGGGAAGGAAAAGGAGAGGCTGATTTATGGGTACTAAGTTAGAGCTGCACAGGAGCTAGGGTTCTAATGTCCAGAAGGCCGCTATAGATGACAGCACTGTGTGATCTCAAAAAAACTAGGAGGAAGGACTTTTAATGCTTTCTCCATAAAGAAATGGTAACTGTTTGAGGACCTAGATATATTTACTCTGATTTAAATATTATAATAGATCACAACAGATTATGAAAACAGATCAGACAGGAGCCAACCCACGTGTCCACTCTAACAGTGGCAGAGCCCAGCTGCCCCCCTCTGGGGGCAGGGATGCGCACACACGGGACCACACAGTTTCCGGGGCTCACCAGCTTGTCTGACCCAGCAGCTACGTCACTTTGGATGAGCAATGGGGGCTTTCTGGATGCCGGATCAGATGTCGATGTAGCTGTCCATTCTGGCCACCGTCACTGCCGCAAAGACTCCCCACGAGGCGAAGTGTCACACAGTAACACTCCCGAGCCATTGCGGCGGAATTGCCGAGGCTCCCGTTCCCACCTCGGGGTCATGGGGACGTGGAAGTCACCGGTCGGGTCACCACGGGCTCAAGAGAAAGCAGCGCAGAGCAGAAACCAGAAGTGTGGCACCTCCTCCTGACAGTTTGATCTGACTGTCAGCCACGGAAAGAAGAGGATCAGGGTACGGACTCCTCGGGGCTACTTGGCAAGAAGCAAGAGAGAAGAGAAAGAAAATCCCTCTGAATTTTTCCTTCTGGGGTGAAGGTAGAGGAAAAAGAAGGCAGCCTGCAGGGACAGAGCTGAAGGAGGAGGGGGAGAGAGAGGGAGCGGGGGAAGGACCCCCGGCCTCCGGCAGCAATGCCCCAGAGGCTGCAGGGCCTGAAAGCAGCAAGGCCCAGTGGTCCATCTTCGCAAACAGAACCGTGAGAAAGGCTGGTGGGGCCCCACACCCCAAGCATGCTCTGTGGGTGACAGAAGGCACCTAAAAGTCAGAAAGTGTGGCTATCTCACAGATTCCCTGGAGAGCGGATGAGGAGGAGCCACACATCCGCTCAGCAAATCCCCGAATTATAACCTATAGAATGGCTGGAGGTAGGCTTGGCGTGGTGGCGCACACCTGCGGTGCCAGCACTTGGGGAGGCTGAGGCGGGAGGATTGTTGAGTTCGAGGCCAGCCTGGGCTACACAGTGAGTTCAAGGCCAGCCTGAACTGCATAGTGAAACCCTGTCTCCAAAAGATAAAAAAAATAAAATAAAATTTTTAATGACTAGAATGGGGTTACAACTACCACCAACCTCGGAGATACAGGCTCAAAATACAAAATAACTTTGTTCTAAAAATAAAGTATCCCTGTACTTGCTGTGTACACATGAGGCTCCTACCAACCTGTAATCTAGAAGGAGCGATTCATGTTGGTTTCCCTGAGAGAGAGGCAGATATAAAGCCGGAAATTTTACCACTTTTCATTTTGTCTTTTCTTCTTTACAATTAACATATGACTGTTAGGACTTTCACATAAAAATGTAAATAGAAAAGTTGATGTTGGAGTTTTTTGGGTTTAGTATGGGCATAAGTCTGTATTAGAAATCAGAGGTTTTCTTCCTTAAATAAGCACAATGAAAGACAGACTTAATGCGTTTATCCCAGCTTTAGGGCGACGAACTTAAGGGACTTGGCACTTTGTAAGGTTTCTATAAATATAAAAGCACAGCTGGGCTAGGGACATAGCTCAGTGGAAGAGCGCTTGCCTACTAAGCACAAGGCCCTGGGTTCCATTCCCAGCACAGCTAAATAAATATACATTTCACTCCAGAATGCATCCATCCTTGTCCCAAGTTACACATTTTTTTTCAATTGCTTTCTCGAAGAATAGCTCAATTTTCCTCCAAAAGCAGGGATTCCGGTGCGGTGAAAAGGCGCATTCTGAGACTTCACCACAAGATGGCAGCGTCCGCCCACAGATGCTATGACGACCCGCACGGGCACCGGAACAGGTTTAGGGACACTAGAGGGCCCTGGGGATTACGAACCTCGGGAGAGCTGGGTGTTTGGTTAGGGAAGCGCCACCAGGTTCCAGGTGCCAGACCCCTCCACCGCCACTGGTACACACACTTCCGCCCTCGTCGCCTGCACCTCATTCACCTAACCTGTATAGATATGGCTTTTTTTTTTCCGTTGAGGCGCTAGGGATCCAGTCCAGGGCCTCCCTGCATGCTGGGCAAGCGCTGTACCCCTGAGCTGTACCCGCAGTCCCCGCTCTGGGCTGTTTCACACACACAGGCACACGCACAGCCTACACAGGACATCCACTCTAAGAAGAGGGCTCCGCACCATCTCCAGACTCAGAGGAGCTGCCTGTGTCCCTTACTCCCTATTGTAAACATGGAACTCACCCTGGCTGTCCTGTAATTAAACAACAGTTTCAGGGTCAGGACGCACCGTGCCTGCCGAGGGCAGCTCATACGGAGCACACCCAGGACCTGCAGGCCCCCAGCAGCAGAGCCGGAGCCACAGAGCCTCTCTCAGGCCAGGCTCTGTCCTGAGCGTCCCCCGGCCTTTCAATTCATATATTTTAAGATGGGTTTTGTCAGCCAGAGACAGGGAGTTCAGGGCCTTTGAGCCAGACATACCCAGAGTCCTCAGTTGTTTCTTGTGCTGAAAGGGAGCTGATTTAAGGTGAACATAGCGCCAGCACCCAAATACGCAAGGGTAGGGTGGATGATCTGGCTCTGGTGATCAGTGTAAACCTATGGACAGAGGCGTGCAGGTTCAGTCTCTCCCTTTATGAGGAAGAGCATGGTCCATGGTGAAATAGGAGGCCTGGCAGACATCAGTAAATACTGGTGACCTGGAGGGGTCCATAAGCAGAAACTTGTATAGATGTAAGGCGCTGTGCCTCACCCTGAGTGTCTAGCAAATGACACTTGACTTGTGTTCCATCAGCCAGCATGGCCTTCATGGAAAAATATGAATTGTCACTATACAGTGTACCATCACAAGAGGGGGCAGGCCGGGCATGGTGATACATACCTGTAATCCCAGCACTCAGGAGGCTGAGGCAGAAGGATCACCATGAGTCCAAGGCCAGCCTGAACTACCAAATGAGACCGTGTCTCAAATACCAAAAAAAAAAAAAAAATGGGGTGAAGAAACACAAAAATTACCTATGTATAGGCATGGTGGCTCAAGCCTGTAATCTCAGCTATTTAGGAGACTGAGGCAGGACAGTCGTCTATCCTTGGTAATTTAGTGACACTATCTCAAATTGGAAAAAAAAAAATATTAAAGGCATTTAACCCTTACCTCTGTAGTCAGAGGCTTCCCAACAAGAAGTTACCTAATTACAGGCCTAAAGAGTGCATGGAATTAATTGAATAAAAAAATAGGAGAAAAGGAAGAGTTCCCCTCTCAGACCAAAGTTCCTTCCAACAGTTTCCCAGGACTCCCTTCAAAGATATATAACCTTCACCAGGAAAAATAATCTATTGTTAAACAGTTGTCTACTGCTTCAGAACAAGCTACCCCAATATTTTGTAGCTTAAAATCGCAACCATTTCTGTGCCCGTGATCCTGTGTTTCAGTGGATGTACTGGGGAGCCTGTGGCCCTCTGACAGCTCAGCCGGACAGGGCTGACCTGGTGGGCACATGTACCCAGCCGTTCACGCTGCCGTCAGCTGGGGTACCTTGGTTCCCCTGCACTTGGCCTCTCAACGTCTGGAGGTCTGGACTACGTGGTGGGCTCTGCTCTGAGCGGCACCCCACAAATGGGGGTGGGGGCTATTTCCAGGCTCCCAGGGCCCAGGCCCTCGAACGTGTGCCGCGTCATTTCTGTCACACTGTATTGATCAAAGTAAATCACAGAGTCAATCTGGATTCCAAGGAGAGGAAAACAAGGAATTCGAGGATTCAAGGGACAGGGAAATGGACTTTTTCTTTCCATGAGAGGAGCTACAAAATATCATGGCCATGGTTTCCCCGGAGCAGCCTCGAACAAGAAACCTGGGGAAGACGCCAGAGGACAGGGCACTGTGGCTCGATCCTCAAAGATGAGCCAGGTAGTGCTGAGAGGGGGAGGGGTGAGCACAGCGCGCGCAGCACGTGGAGAGGATGATGGTGAGCGAGAGGCCGGCAGGAGGCTGGTCTCACGCTCCGCACAGCTGTGGCTCTTGGCTGTGGGTTGGGCGGGTCAGAAAACTCGGATCACAGAGGCCTCTGTGTGGGAAACATAGGTGTTCAGCCAGAGAGAAATTTTAATCAGGGAGTAAGCAATGAGTCTTCCTTGTAGGTCTGAAATGTCAAGTCATGGAACTGCATAAAGTCACATCCACACTATTTTGTTCCCCCGGATCTGGTCATAACTTCAATCACCAGCGCTGTCCACCCACACATCCCCTCATCTGCGCGAGGGGTGAGGCCTGGTCACACCCAAGCATTCAGAGTAAAGCAGAGGTAGAGTGTCACATGGCAGTGGGTACTGAAACCACAACTGAGGTCCACGGGAGGGAAAGACAAACCTCTAATGTCTAAATTGAGACTCATGAGCCCCTACCAAGCTGGATTTACACGGGATTTTCTTTTTCTATTTGTCCTCACTCAGTCAAAAACATTTTATTGATAAAAGGCTGAAGAGAGAAAGAACCAAGATAATATTTCTGTAATTAATCAACTCTGGCAAAGCCAGCATAGAGATCACTTAGTCTTAGTCTGCGCAGGGTCACATGGGCCCAGAATGTAAGCCACTGCGAACAGAGTAAATATTTCCTCACATTTGTGGTTGTTCTGTGAGCAGGAACTAATGGGACTTGTGCCTAAGGGACAGTCATAAAGGCCTACATATGGCATGAATCCGTTTACATGAACAGTCCGGCAGATAGTGGCAATACATACCTACCATCCCGGCTACTCAGGAAGCTGTGGCAGGCTGATCGGCAGTTTGAGGCCAGCCCAGGCAACTCAGTGAGACTATGTCTCAAATTTTTTTTTAAACTATTAAAGAAAGAAGAGGCTGAGGATTTAGTTCAGTGTTGTCTGAATTCAACCCCTAGTACCACCAAAAAAAAAAAAAGGAAGAAGAAAAAAAGCCAGTCCAGAACAAGCAAAGCTAGAGAAACAGAACGTGAACTAGGGATTGCCTAGGATTGGAGAAGAAGGGGAAGGGAATGGAGATTAACTGCTGAAAAACCTCGGATTGCTTTCGGGGACAGATGTGAAATGTTTAAACATTGACGGTACTGAGAGCTGCACAACTCTATGAATAAACTACAAACTTGTGAAGTACACACCTGAACTGAGAGAAGTGTATAGTATATGAATAATAAAGCTATTCTAAAAAATTAGAAATATAAATTTTTTTCATGCAAATCTTGACATTTGGAGCCTGGCTGGGAACCATGCTCCAGTCTAACTGCTCAGAAAGAGTCACACTGTATGGGGTCACACTCTGTGCTCAGAAAGTCCTCATGAGCAAGGGGAGAGGTGTCCTCAGGGGAAAGCACAGCACAGTGAACATCTTCTACCTTTGTTTGTTTAACCCCAAGGGAACCTTTCCAGTAATGCAGGTCAAGAATGCTATAACTTGATAACTATGAGCTGGAATTTACATTAACCAATTAACTTCAGTGCTTGCAAAAACTACCCCTTTACCTCGCTTTGTGGAGAGCAGCAGTCTTTTGGCAGCGGCAGGAATAAAGACTTGTTGAGTCAGTGCATTTTACGTTAGATTAGCAAGACCCAAAACACATGCCCCTGAGCCTCAGACTGACTACGTTTTGCCAAAACAAAAGGAATCTGAGACATACAGGCCTGTGACTAAATATTACTGCAGAAGGAATTCATCACTCAGCCATTTTTCTAATAAAAACTAATTACTACTACATCAGTAATACAAAGCATCTCTTTCTACGTCACCCATCCAGTAATTAATTTGTTTTCCTAACGCTTCCACATGCGCAGGATAAAATCATTTGTATACTAAGCTTCCATTCACATATGCTGCTGAGACATAAGGCTCCCCAGAGCGCTCATATTTCTGTATGATTGAACCTTCTGAGCAATAGGATCTGTCTGTATAACAAACAGCCTTGGAAGCCAAAGATAGTGACCATCTCCTGAGAGGTTTGGAGATGTCCCTCCCTAAACATGCGGCCCAGTGTAGTAAAAATAAACCTCCTCCCTCCCCTTCCCTCCAAGGATATTGGCTTACATTCCAAGGTAATGAGTAATTTCTCTCTCTCCAGAGGAGGTGGAAGGGCCACTGTTTGTTAATTTCAGGGCTTCTCTCTAGGGGGCAGCCCACAGCATGTGCAGGTAACGTGTGGCCCTCATCACGTCACCCTGTGAACACCGGTCAATGGAGAACTCACCCACACATGCCCTGGCTGCTGCCTTGCTATGACTTCTACGTAGTCTGTGTCACTGATTCAGAGGCCTGTGTCTCCTGATGGGACATGCTGTGACAGGCTAACTGCTGAGCTTGCAAGTAAAGTAAAATCTCAGGCCTTTCACAATTTCTGATTTACCACTTTGTAAAATGGGTAACAGTGCCTTTCCCTAAGCATTCTGATTAAAACCTTTTTAATTAAGACCATGTTAAAAAAAAAAATACATGTAACGCACAGAGCTATTACGTGTCAGTAACTGTGCCCTGCCAATTAGAGACACGACATTAAGCACCAGGGACACAGCAGGGATAAGGAAGAGATCTGGGGCTTGGATTTCTGTTTGCAAATGGGAGTCTGAGTCCTGGTTCCACCATTAACCAGTTGTGTGACACAGGACAAGCCAGTTCCATCTTAGAATCTTTGCGTTCTCATCTATAAAATAGAATATTAGGATAAAAAGTTCATTCCAAGGAACATGAGACCCATGAGATTATTCTTGGACACAAAAGTCTGGCAAATTTTCCATCTTAAATGTCTCCCATAGAAATCTGTAATGCATGTAGTAAAAGGTCTGACAAGGCCTGTAAAAATATATACACAAATAAATAAATCTGTTTCATTTGAATTAAGCCAGTTTTCAAAAATAATTTGACCCCAAGATCCTTTTCTTTCATGACAGCAAATTACCATGGATTACGCTGTGGGAAATGCTCAACTATCTAACAATCTTTCTTCTCTCCACTCTCATGGCTTATAGCTGCCTTTCTTTCTGTAGTTTCAGGCTCGAGTATGAGTGGAGATGGTCTTACTGACCAGGGGCCACACCTGTCATGTGGCAGAGGAGACTGACCTGTGCCAGTAAAATCTGCCCTCTTCATTGAAGGCACAGAGAGAGCGAGGATATGAAAAATTTTAAATGAGCTCCCCATTTGTATTCTCCCCAGTCTCTCATTTGTTCAGAGTTTCTGGGAAGTCTTTTCCCTAGCAATCATACCCCATTTCTTTCATACAGATAAAAAGCAAAACTTGGAAGTAAAAGCCTTTTTCATGCAGCGAAACCCAGTAAGAGTGAAGGCCCGGCATAAGGGAGGTGTGATCCCACTTTACTTGTGTCGTGTCCTCACGCTTACAAGTCCCCTTCCTAATCAAAGCCCACACTTTGTATCTGGAAGGGGAGGCAGCTGAGCTCAGTGGTCTCTGTGCTCTCCCCGGCTTGAGAATGTTGTTTCCTTCTGACTAAATGCCGTGGGAGGGCAGCTGGAGGCCCAGCGACCACAGCTGTGGAGACAGGCTCCTGCAAGGCCCCTGGATCTGGTGCAGCGCATTAGCCTGGCCGACCTCCAGCAAGCAGCACCCGGGGGAGGGAACCACTCAGGCCCTGCAGGGTCCTTTTAAAAAGGCTGACTCCACCCCGCAGGGTCAGTGCCCACACCCATGGGACACTGTGCAGGGCTCTCTCCTGTCCTGGCAACACCCAGGGTCCATGAAATCAGTGGGTTGAAATGTTGTGATATTCTTTTTTCGTTTTTATTTTTTTATTTTATTATTTTTTTAAATTTTATTTTAAAGACAAAAGAATGGAGACATATGAACCAGAATAAGCCATAAACAATACAGAAAATACAAAATTATACAGAATATAGTAGGGAATTAGCACTGGATGCTGTATAATATAAAGTTATCTTCACTTCTGTTAATACAAAAACGATTGAGGAAATACAAAATTATAGAGAACATAGAAGGGAATTAGCTCTGGATGTTGTCCTACATAGTGTTACCTTCACATCTGTTACTCAGTTACACAGATGATGGCCCATTTGATCATTCAATTTTCTCCTCACTCATCTCCATTGCCCTACCACTCAATCAGTCATCTTCCCTGTGATAATAACTGTATTCCTGGGCTTATCTATACCCCTGGACTCTCGCCTTGGGAAGAGATATAGCTGCCTCAGACTATACTAACATACATGGGTGTATACAAACTGCCATGGTTGGAGGTGGAAAAGCACCCATGCTCACAGAGGACCGCCCGGCTCCACCCTGTCGCTGTGCTATGGGTGGGGGCGGGTCCAGTCCGTGAGGTGCCCTCAGCGGGGCCCTCAGCGGAGCAGCCACGGGGCCCACAGTGCTTTTTTCATTTTTAATAATTACAAAATCAGCCGGGTGTGGTGGCACACACCTGTGATCCTAGAACTTGGGGGCGGAGGGGCTAAGGTAGGAGGATTGCCATGAGTTTGAAGCCCACAGTGAGTTCAAGGCCAGCCTGGACTATATAGGAAGACACTGTCTCAAAAAAAAAAAAAAAAACTTACAAAATCAACAAGAAATGTCATTTAAGTTCTGCGGAGGGATTTATTTCAATCCTCAAAAGAGGCAGATAGGATGGTTTCAGCGATGACAATGAGGACAAAGAGCTTTAATTCGGTCTCCTTCTTCCTGAGACGTGGTCTTGCTGCGCTGCCCTGGCTCTTCTCAGACCACAGCTAAAGCACTCGTCCCACCCAGCCCCTCCCCAACCTCCATGCCTGGTTTGAGAACAGTTTCGTGTTTCCTCTCATTTCTTTCTTTCACTGGGGGGAAGGGGTCTCACTACGTAGCCCACACTGCCTTCCTCTTTCAGCGTCCCGAGTGCTGGGATGGCAGGTGTGGGCCACCACGTACAGTCAGGGTAGCTTCAGTTAAAGTTTGTTTTTGCTTTCTTCGCTCTGTCAGGCACTCAGCATGATTCACACATAACTTACCTGGGGAAGCTAAAAGCTTAGAGTGCGGACACCGTACTAGTTTCTGTTTCTTCAAATTGTGCTTTGAACTTGAACGTGGGAGGGGCGAGGGAATCTCCCCAGTGGCAGCTCCAGCCTGCTTGCAGGTCATCACTGCCCCTCTCCCTTGTAACGCTCTCAGCTGACTCGGGCCTGGGCCTGTCCAAATCCCCTCAAGAGCCCCTCCCCAGGCTCACACACTCGCAGGAAGAGGGGCTCCCGTGACCTGAGTGAAGGCTCTGACTGACCCTGTCCTTACTCATCTTTGACCCTGAGCCAGTTACTTGACCTCTTCAGGCCTCACTTTCCTCTTCCATACAGAACGGTGATAACCCTGCCCCAAGAACTTCAGCAGAGTGCCCGTCACTCACCCCTCCCCACACTGGGCCACAATAGCTGGAAGCAACGTGACTTCGCAGCTCATTCTTAGATGTCTCCGGCTTTGACAAGCACTGTTCCTTCTCCTGTCCGGGCTTTTTCTCCTCTCCCTCCTCCTCCTGTTGATGAACTTGTGCTCACTCATCTAGACTCAGAGCAAGTGTGTTCTCTTCCAGGTGACTACTTCACCCCGGGCTGGCGGGTGCCTCTGTTCCACATCCCTTGGCCGGGGCCGCCTGCCTTTACACTTGTCACTGTGCCTAGGAGACCCAAGTCACAGTTCTCTTCAAGATGCTCACAGATGGGCCCGGGATGTGGCTGTATTGCAGAATGTGACTGGAGACCGCTGGAAAACAGAAGGATTTATTTAGTTTTAGGTGAGCACAGACTCATGTCCCAAATGGCTGAGCACACGACAAAGAAGCCCCCATTTGCATTCCTTTTGCCGAGGGGGTTGGTCTTCCACAAGCAATTTGTGGGCGGCCATAGGAGAACAGAGGCTGTTTGTCAAGTTTTGTATCTTGACGGCCCTGCTGAGGCATAAGAGGGCATCATGGGAAGAGGAGGTCAAGTAATTGTACTTAGAGGGTCACAGGTCACTGCTTTACCTGCATTAGAACAGAGAACAACAGCTGTAGGGAGAGGGAAGTTTGAGAGACTTGACTTTTCTTTCTAAGCCCGGCCTCAGCTCGTGGGAGAGTGACTGTCTCGCATGTGCCAGTCCCTATGTGCGCGTGCGCACACACACACACACACACACACACACACACACACACACACACACACACGGTGCTCCTACACAGACACGGTGCTCACCAGCTGGTCGCTGATGCAGCGAATTCTTCTGTAATCGCCCCGCGTTGCAACATCCCAGGGGAGGGGGGGCACTACCTCTCCAGGCACAGGGGGTGGGCTGCTGAGAGTGAAGGTGCAGACGCTGCCTCCTTCCTGCCGCACCCCCCAGTCCACTCCAGGCTCCTAGGACCGCCATGCTGCAGGGCTGCGCGCGCACGCAGGGCACAGGGCGCCCACAGGCGCTCTCACGCTTGCTGCCCCCTCCTCATCCTCATCAGGACCTGGGGCTCCCGCTGTCCTACCCTAGCTGACGGGAACACAAGTACTTCCGGTTAAAAGTTGGTGAGGCCTTGACAAAAGGAATGTGGACACACCCAGGGGCTACACAGTGGAGAGCCACAGAAAAACACCATTAATCAGAGGTATTCAGCTGTAAGTGGTGGCACACACCTGTAATCCCAGGATTTGGAAGGCTGAGGCAGGAGGATTACTGTGTGTTCAAGGCCAGCCTGAACTGCACAGTAAAACCCTGTATCAAAAAGACAAAAAAACAGTATTCAAAAATAATTTATTAATTTGAGTGTGATGACATACACTTATAATCCCAGCTACTCATGAAGCTGAGGTTCTAAAAACCCTGTCCTTAACAATATCATTTATAAAGCTGGGCATGGAGGTGCACGCCTGTAATCCAAGAACTTGGGAAGCTGAGTCAGGAGGATCATCATTAATTCAAGGCCAGCTTGGGCTAATAGCAAGACACTGTGTCAAAAACACTAAAATAAAGAAGAGGAGGAGGAAGAAGGGGAAGGAGATGAAAAGGAAGAGAGGAAGGAGGAAGAGGGAGAAGAAGAGAGATCATGTATTCAACTGCATGTAGCTGTCAGCTGTGGGTGGGTGTGCTTGCACAGAGCCCCTGGAAACTACCCTTCCCCTTCCAGGACAAGGCTCACAGGAGAGATAGTGCTGCCCCCAGCCTCCCCCACTGGTCTTTGGAGGCTTTGCCTTCCCCCTTTCCAGACTGGCAAGGGGGGCATGGGTCAAGGGTGTCTTAGTGCGTTATCTGCTGCTATAACAGAATACCCCAAACTGGGAAACTTGTAAAGAACAGAGGTTCCCTTAGCTTATGGTTCTGGGGTCCGGGCGTCTAAGAGTACGCCACTGGCATCTGGCCAGGGCCTTCACACTGCACCCTAATACAGCAGAAGGGCAGGCAAGCATGCACAAAACAGGGCAAGCGAACTGGCCCAAGTGCATCCTTTCCATCAGGAACCTGTGCCCTCAATAACTAACCCGCTCCTTCGGCTTGAGTCCATTCATGAAGACAGCGTGCCTGTGACCTCATCGCGTCTTTAGAGTCCCACCTCTTCAAATGGTAACCCTAACAAGGGAAACAAAAGGCCCTGGGGGGCTGCCCCTGGCTCCACCCAGCCTGTTCCGTCCTCTTCAGAAACAGAAGACCACAAACTGGCTCCCCAGCGCTCACACACACACCTGATGCCTGCAAACCTGCACACATAGACTCCTGCAGACGCACGCTACTCACTGACCTTCTCATGCGCACAAATGCGAAGGAGCAAGGCCAAGCTCCAGCGCAGGCCCCCCACATCCCTGCCTTCCAGACTCCATGTGCAGCGACTCACGTGCACATCTGCCACGTGGACCCGGCAGTGCTGTCCGACACCACCCCGCGCCTCGCTTGCCCAGGTCAACGCTCAACAAGGGCTGTTCTTGGAGGAGGGAAGTCACTTCAGATACTCACAAGCCGGACCCTTTCCCAAACCAGGACAGCTCTGCAGGGCCACTCTGGCGTTTACAGCCTGCTGCTGAGGCGGCTCAGTACTATGTCCCATCACAGTGAGTCTGCGCAGAAGACCCCAGTCCGCTACCTCTCAGTCCGCCAGCCCGGAAAGGCCTGCAGGACCGGTTCTATAGCCTGAACTGGAGCAGAAACCTCTACATGCCTTTTGGATGGGCCACCGAAACAAAGGGCTGCGTGCACAGCGGAGAATACTCGCAGATGTTTGGTGCTGAAATTGACAGGAATCTGCCTTTGCCTGCGCTTTTGTTTCCGGTCTCAACCCCAGCTCGCGATGTGGCCTCCACAACCCACCCCTGCTTCAGCCTGTTAGCGTCTGTCTGCACATACAGTGATGGGTCGGTGAGGGTTTCCTGCTGCTCGGCTGCAGTCTGATACCTGTGAATCTCCAGCGGGGCACTGACCAGATCTGTGCTGTCCAGAATTCAGGCCACCCGCCAGAGGCAACGGCCTACCCCCTACCCCGGATGGGTCAGAAACACAGACTCGCAGGGATCTGCTCTGCGCCCAGATGTCTGAGTCAGAACCTGCATTTTAACAAGGGCGCTGGGTTTAGTCTAATGCACTTCACGGCGTGAGGCGTGCTGTTCTACAGATCTAGGAGAACTTTCACTTTCTAGGGTTCCACACAACTTCAACAGGCCTGAGGGGAGGGCAGGCTTCAGGGTGAGAGGTGCTGCTTCTCCCCAGCAGAGCACTGTCCATGTTAATGTCCAGTAAGCAGTCAGGTCCAGGCAGCTGTACAACTCCTGTGGAATTTCTAGCCACAGTCAGAGTCATTTTATATACATATATATATATATATATATATTTTTTTTTTTCCTTCATCTTTTTGAGACAGGGTCTCACTATGCAGTTCATGCTGGCCTTGAGCTCATTTTGTAGCCAGGCTGGTCTCGAACTCACAACGATCCTCCTGCCTCAGCCTCCAAAGTGCTGGGAATACAGGCATGTGCCACCACGCTGGGGTCATAAGAGTAAAAAACATTTTTGAAATTTTGAGACAGGGTCTCACAAAGTTGCCCGGGCCTTGAACTTACAATCCTCCTACCTCTGTCTCCTGAGTGGACTAGCACTAACAGGATGGCCCCCTCATGTCTGCTAAGTAAATATCTAAAATATAAAAGCCATAATATATAATTATTCACACATGTATATAAATGTTTGGAGAAATAGCTGGATGTCATAGCTCATACCTATAATCCCAGTATTTGGGAGGCTATCAGGAGGATCACAACCTGCCTGGGTGATTGAGATCCTGTCTCAAAATAAAAAGTAAAAAGCCCTTTTAAAAATGTTTTTCTTTTTTTTTCAGAATAAAATTTAAAAGAGCTGGGGATGTATCTCACGTGTAGAGCGCTTGCCTAGCATGTATTTGAGGCTTTAGGTTTAATCTCCAGAATTGAAAAAAAAAATTAACGCAAATAGTGACAATTTTATGTATAGTTTGGCAACTTGTTTTGTTTTTGAAGTTTATCCATGTTAACATCTAATATTCATGTGAATAGCTCTATAACGCTCCATCATGCAGCTATATAACAGCTGCATGTACATTTCTTCCCCCACTGACAGGCACCCTCTTGCTTCTACAAGCAGTGTATCACTGACATGCTTATAAATGTGCGCGGTCTCAAGAGTTCATGTCGGCAAATACAGTTGTTGGGTTGGGGGATCATAGTTGCTGTGGACTGAAATGTGCCCCCTGCCAAGGTAAACATTCAAGTTCTAGTTCATGTCATTTATTTGGAAACAGAATTTGCAGATGGAATCAAGTTAAAAGGAAGCCACTCAGATTCAGTCCTACTTGCTATGACTGGTGTCACACAGAAGACAGAGGCACAGAAATTAGAGTGACACACCTACAAGCAAACTTCAAGGACTGCGGGGCGAGTGCCAGAGGCCAGAGGAGATCAAGAGAAAGATTCTCCAAGATCTCAGAAGGCATGAACCCTGCCAACCCTTCATTTTGGGACTTCTGGCCTCCAGATCTGTGAAAGAATAAATCTGTTTGTTTGTTTTTTGTCTTTTTGAGACAGGGTCTCCCTGTGCAGTTCATGCTGGCCTTGAGCTCACTTTGTAGCCCTGGCTGGTCTCGAATTTACAGCGATCCTCCTGCCTCAGTCGTCCAAGTGCTGGGATTACAGGTGTGCGCCACCACGCCCAGCCAAGAATAAATTTATGCTATTTTATTTTGTTTTGTGGTGCTGAGGGTCAAATCCACGGCCAAGTGCTCACCACGCGCTGCTGCCTGTGTGACTTGTCCCTCTGCGCAAACAAGCCATAACACGGTGAACCTCGGTCACCCGTGCAGAGGCAACAGTCAAGACCATAGATGGAATGAATCTGAGACAGTGAATTGGGGCTGGAATGGAAAGATGAATTAAAGGGCTGAGTCACAGTTCTACTTAGGTTGTAGAGAAAAGTATCAGAAATAGCCCACGTTGAGACTGGACTAGCTTGATGTGCGGTCTCTGTCTCAAACGCATTTGCTTTTTCCTTTAAAAATGATTCATTCTCTTCCACACAATTAAGACGATCTGCCACAGGCAAGTTTGTTATTAACAGCCATGGGTTATTTTGTGTTTACTAAATCAGGCCCCGTTTTTAGACGTAATCTGCTAATCTCAGTTAATCTCCGTAACTGGCCCACAAAATATACCTGCTGTCTTCTCTATGACAAGGATGAGGGCACCTTCGGGATGGTCACGTGCCTTGCTTAGAGAAACTGGCTGGTTGTTGAGCTAAGCCCTCTGGGGTCTTAATGGCTCTTAAAACACGGGGGTTGGGTTTCACCTGTGGAAGCCTGCGTTTTCCCATCTTTCAAATCGTTATACTAGTAGCCGCCTCTGCTGTCCGGCACGATAAAGGGAAAGCAGTGCGGCCTGAGCCCTTCGCTGCGGGTCCCCCAAAAGGCGGAGGCAAACCGACTGGCCGTCATCGTTTTTTTTCCCGGGGCGTCCGCGGAGGTCCCGCCGCTCCGCCCCCGGCCGCCAGGGGACGCTGTGACGCGGCCAGGGCCCGGCGCGCGGCCGCTCTAGCTTCGCCCAGAGAAACCGCAGTCCCTGCCCGGTTCAGGAACCCGCGTCCCGGGGTCTACGGCCGCTTTCCCTCCGCGCTGTTCTGCCGCTACCCACTGCCCTCTTGCCGCCCACCATGGCGCTGCTGCACTCCAGCCGCGTCCTCTCCGGGGTCGCCGCCGCCTTCCACCCAGGCCTTGCCGCTGTAGCCTCTGCCAGAGCCAGGTAAGCCAAGGGATACTGAGATGGAGCCAGGACGTCGGCCTGCCCGGCCGAGCTGTGGGTGCCCCGGACATCTGCCCGCACGGTGTCCCAAATACACACACGCCTACTCACACCCTGCCTTTCTGTGCCATCCTCTCGGGTTCCCTACCCAGGAAAGTAAGAATTGAGTGTCCACGGCGCACAGGGACTGAACCCAGAGCGCCACATCCCTACCCTCCCAGCACCCGGCGAGGCGAGAGAACGTGCTAGTGCAACTCGAAGGAAATGTGACCCTCTCCGGCACCCGGACTCCCACTCCAGGGCCCCGGGATGCAGAGTCGGCGTAAAGGGGGTGCGGGGCGAGGAGAGAGCACGCGTGCTACGGCGCCAGGCCAACCTCGCGCTGATTGGCTGCGGCGCCGGGGCGGCCTCTCGCCGATTGGCTCCGGCGCAGGGGGGCGCGCATGTCCTTGAAAGAGTGGCCGGGGGGGGGGGCACCGGACACACCTGTCTTGGCCGCCCCAGCCCCAGAGGGTTGGTTTGGGCACGGCGGAGGGTGGCTGCTGCTTGTGTACCAAGGGACGGAAACGCGCTGGAGGGGTGGTTCCCGGGGCGCCGGCTCTCGGATCCCCACCTTCTTCGTTGCATCCGGTGACCTTGGCAGCGGCATTCTCCTGTCTCTGCCACCGCCTGAATTCCCGGTACCTCCCGGGCACGTCTGGCCGATAGATGGAAAGCAGTGGTGGCGTAGTGCCTTAGTTTTTAAGCCCTCAGAAGTCCTGTCGCACGGGAGCTATCAATCTTCCTCTCCTCCTTGTTCTGTTCTTTCATGCCGAAACTATTTCGTAACCCCAGGTTCTCGCCGCCAGGCACAGGACCACATGGCTGGCGATGCAGCGGTGGACAAGACAGAGGGAAGGGCAGACTTCGCTCAAACAGTGACAAATGTGTAATTTTCCAGACTGATAGGTAGTCCAGAGGGGAAGCTGGAGCATACACCGAGCTAGTAATTTCCTAGCAGACCGGACCCAGGAGATTAATTCACTCCAGAAGCCGATTTGGAGCCCATCTCCTAAGTTCTGCCTAATGAGGTGCCCAGTCTTAAAACCACCCCGGGCTGATGTCACTGCCAGGAGCAGAGCCTTGCCTGGCCTTTCGTACCTCCCTTGGCCTTGCGTTTCAATGGATGCCTGAGGTCTGTAACCCAGCAGAACAGCATGTCCTTCCCAAAGCCTCACACCCCCACCGGGCCTTTCGGCCTTTCGCAGGTGCTTCTCCCGATTTGGCTCTTCCCAGGGCACAAGAAGCAAGTGCTCTTTAAGCCTACCTAGTAGGCCAGGATCAGGGAGGTGTTCTTCGGCAAATTTAAAGAACAAAAGTGCCAAAAATGTAGACTATTTCAACATTATAGTAGGAATCTTAAAACAGACCCTTTGTTTTAGGGGTTTGGCTGGCTTTTTCCCATTAGAATAAGTTACCTGAGAGCAGACAGCTCACCTGCTTTGTTCAGTTTTTATATCTCAGCACTTGTAACAGCACCTGGCATATCTTTCCAAAAGAGGCTTTATTTTAAATCCTGATTTGTAAAAAAGATACATTTTAATTTTACATTTTAAATGAAAATCTAAACAGGTAAGAAAGCATAGTGCTGCAAAAATATGACCAAAAGCTGGGTGTGGTGGTACACACTTGTAATCCCAGCACTGCAGAGGCTGAGGCAGGAGGATCGCTGGGTTTGAGGCCAGCATGGGCTATGTAATAAATTCAAGGCCAGCCTGCACTACATGGGGGAGGAATATATATATGTATATATGTATGTATGTATATATACACACACACACATAATTTTTTTCAAAAAAGGTTTTTTTAAATGTTAGGAGAGCTGGGCATGGTAGTGAAAGTCCATAATCCCAGCACTCCAGAGGCTAAGAGGCAAGTGGATCACCCTGAGTTCAGAGGCAGCTTAGGCTGCATAGTGAGTTCAAGACCAGGGCCAAGGATACAGCTCAGCGGCACAAGCACCTGCCTGGCAAGCTCAAGATCCCATGTTCAATTCCCCATACCAAAAAAAAAAAAAAAAAAAAAAAGACCAGCTTGAACTACATAGTGAGACCCTTATGTCAAACTTTCCCCCTCTCCAAGTTTTGTTTTTGAATAACTGACCATGAGGAGCTGTTGTCCAGGTGTAAACAGCGCCCTGGGTTTGGGTAATAGAACTAGACGCCAGGCCTGGCCCTGAGTTTTAGCTGTGCAGGCAAGGAACCCTGGTGCTCATTCCAGGTTGCATGCACTCTTGTCTAGAGCCCAATGGTAAGACTAGGAAACATTTTTACCAACTCAGTGCGCTGAAACTTTTTGTTTCATTTTGTTTTTCTTTGTGGTACTGGGGATTGGGCCTTAGGGCCTTCCCAGTGAGCTGTATCCCCAACTCTTGTTATTATTTTGAGACAAGATCTTGGCTGAGTTCCCCAAGGTAACCTTGAACTTGCAATTCTGATGCCTCGGCCACCTAAGTATCTGAGATTATAGCCTTGTGCCATCTTGGCCAGCTCCAATGAAATACTTAATTTTCATACTCAGATCATTTAACTAGAACTTTCTAAATTCAAGTGTTTTTTTTTTAACAGAAAGCATTAAAGTTGTTTTGTTGATCTGTACTCTAGAACCACAGTGAAATTGATCGTAGATCAATGAGGAATGAGGAATGTGCTAATGTTTATTTGCATTGCTAAGGAGTAAACCTAAGGCTTCATGAATGCTAGGCAAAGCAATCACTCCATCACCGAGACAAAACTCTCTGCCTACTTTTCATTTTTTAATTCTAATTATTTGATTTTTTTGTGAAATAACTAAGTAGTATCATAAGACTTCTTAGAAAGGCAGGGTGCAGCCAGCTGGGTGTGGTGGCATATGCCCATAATCTCAGCACTTGGGAGACAGAGGCAGAAAGATTGCCGTGAATTCCAGACCAGCCTGGATTACATGGTGAGTTCAAGACCAGCCTGAACTACATAGTGAGACCCCGTCTCAAAAACAAAACAAAACAAACCCCAGTGTGCAATATTGATACAATAATCAATCAGTAATTAAAAGATCAAAATTGTGGTATAGCATTTGTGACCATGAGCAAGTTAATTAACTTTTCTTAAAATATGTATGGAGTAAAGGAGAAAAGAAAGGAGGATTTAGAATTTAGGGGAAAAAAAATATATATATATATACAAAATAGTTAAGATAGTTGTACGGCTAATTTCTCTTCGATGTTGAGAAGAAAGAGTTGTGCTCCTAAATACTTACATCTTATACTCTGAGTAAGTTAAAATAAGCAATGTATTAACCATTGTTACCCACCTATTATTCTGAAATTTGGGGGTGTTTTTTCTCTTTAAAATAAAAAAAAGTAATATGAGGAAAAGCATTTTTAAACTGTAGAGCAATAGCCAGGCTTACAACCCCCCGAGATGCAAGGTATTGGAACTGGAGGTGTTTATCTGAATACTTTGTACCTGACACCTTTGGGTTGTGGGTCAACATTGCTCAATGTTTGAGGCTTTGTGCTCAAGTCCAAAGGACATTCGTGGGAATCACTTTGTAGGCCACAGGTTACCTATGTCGTAGTTACCTACATCAGTTTTATCCCTAGAGCACTTCATCTAGCACAGCTCCTTTAAAAACACCAGAGTTCTTAGGACCTGTCCGATCTTTGCCATTTGAAGGGGTGGAATAAGGAAGGACTCGGAGAGCCTGGAACAGGATTCTCATATAGAGCTAATCAGATTGAATTTCACAGCTCCTTTGTTTGGTTGCTTAAAATTCAATATTTTGAAATTGCTTTTAACATTGTTAATAGGTATACGAGAAAACTCAAAAGCTATGGTTTGTGAGAAAATGTCTATACAAAACTTTTTTAAAAAAATTTTTGACAAATAACTGATTTTCATACTATATAATAAGAATGGTGCCTTCTGTACCTATGGCTAGAGGTAGTGCTGTCCCCAGTTAGGGGTCTTAAAAGGGTCTTGAAAAATGAAAATTGCTTTCTAAAGGTTTTCCCTTTTATAATCAAGTATGTCCTCGACATTCAAACTACTCCTTCCACTCAGCAGTTAATCATGAGAGTGATGCAGACAGGTGGGCGGCTACAGGTTTTCACTCTCTGTTAAGGAGAAGGAATATACAAAGCCGTCACTCCCACTTTCAGAGTCCTCTTGAGGTGTCTGTGTTTCTTACTATGGCTTAGGTGCTCGAAACAACCAAGCAGCCCGCAGCACCAGTAAAGAGGAGGTGAGGTCTTCGCCCTGGGTTACTGCTGCTGAGGAGTGGATGGGAATGTCTGCTGAGACTGAGGGGGGCCTAAGCGGTGGCAGTTGGTCACAGAGCCCTGTGACCATAGGCTTTTCAAATTCCTTACATACTCTGCAGGCCCCAGAGCAGTGGCACAAGAAAGGTGCAGTAGTGCTCTGGTAACAGTGATGCCCCTGCCACCAAGCATTCACTCTGTGCCGAGTTCTGTTGTGATTTTCTTCATCCCTCTGCCAGCACTGCGAGATGGGCCCCCTGGTGCCGTTTTGCAGACAAGTCACTTCACTTGCCTGTGCTCACACAGCTGAGGGGTGACTGAGTTGTCGGAATCTGTGCCGTTTGCTCAAGGCAAGCTATTGAGCCCGTTCACAAAGGAAGCATCTAGAAAATCCAAGTACCAGGGCCATCATTCTTACAGAACAGAGAAGCACCACGCACACCGGTCACAGCTTTTGAGACAGGCAATTTGCACCTGGCGGGGAGCATAAGCACAGCACCCTGCCGCCCTCCTGCCGGCTTCCTTGCTGTGGCAGATGAGTGCTCACTGGCGCAAGTTCAGTATGAGAACCATTGCAGGGGAAGAAATTCTAGTGAATAATTCACAAGCTTATCGGCATGGTGAGCACCGAGAGCTTTATTATGGCCTGCTGAGTGAGACATTGGATTGGTAGAGATGAGAGGAGTGATTACTAAGAGAACCCGAGCTTTTCACCTGAGTACTTTGGAATCTTGCTTCCTTAGCTTCTGCTTTTCCTTCGCAACAGCACCTAATGTTCACACCCTCTGCCCTTATTCTTCAGCTTCTCGTGCCCTTCATCCTCAGCACTCGGCTCCTGAGCCTCTTCCTGGCAGTCCTCCTAACCCTGTATTTCCAGCCCCCTTTCTCAAGCTCTTAGGCTCTTTCCTTAGGGATCCTAGCAACTGTATTCTTTGCCCTGTGACTGTCTTTATCACTGTGTATTGTCTCCCCAGCCCCACCCCAGTCTGCATTGTTTGTACCTCCCTGCTGGTCACCCCACTGGACCAGTGGTAAAAGATTGTGGATGTTTCTTTTGTTTTTTGTGGTGTTAGGGATTAAACCCAAGGCCTTTGTGCTCAGCTACATCCCCAGACTTTTATTTTTTATTTTTGAGACAGGACCTCGCTAAGTTTTCCAGGCTGGACTTGAACTTGTTGTGATCTTCCTGCCTCAGCCTTTCAGAGTGCTAGGCTTAGAGCTGTATACCACAACACCCGACCAGGCTTTCTGTTTTAACTCTATATTCCCAACTATTAGCACACACTAGCACACAGAAAGTTCTTCATGACTGATTTAGAGGATCTTAAAGACAAACACAACACTATACAAAAAGCTTCTTTCTTGTTTCCTTAAAGAAAAGGGATTAAATGATCATTTTCCCAAAACAGTAGTTAACCATGAAGTAAAAACTCTCAGACTGACACATAAATGCATCCATTCTGCCATATGGGTATTTATTAAAAGAAAAACCTCAACAAAGCTGTCTGCCGAAGACATAAGGAATGTGCTGTACCATAGCTGTGTGCACTTGTCCAGAAAATGTAATGAAGGTGAAGATCCAGCAGACAAGCTCTTTACTTTGGTCACCTATGTACTAGTCACAACTTAACCGCTTTCCAAAATCTACAGGTAGTTATTATGGAGGAGAACTAACCACTGATTATCAAATATCATAATAGCACAAAAAAGAATTCACTTTCTAAATGGATAAGAGACCTAACCACTGTTTATCAAATAAAGCCATAAAACCACACATGCTCCAAGTCTGTCATCATACATTCTTTCATATTTGTAATAGACCCTTTAGGGTAATAGTTGTGTCAGGAAGTCTGCAAGGTGAAAAACCATTTCTCTAGAACATACAAAATGTTATTTTTGTTAATGTGTGATGTTTCTGTCATTGCTTTTTCAAATGAACCGATAAACAATAAATTTCATAGTTTTAATTTCAAGGGCAATAAATATCAATACTTATACCCGACATGAATAAAAGCTGAGGGGTTTCAGCCACAGCTCTGTCACAGTGGTGCTCACCTGTAAGCCCAGCTTTCTGCGAGGCTGAAAACTCCTAAGAATCTAACCCAAGCGTGGCCAGCTTAACTTGTAACAGCAAGACCCTGTCTCAAAAACTAAGAAGGGTGGGAAAGTAGCTCAATGTAGACAGCGGGTTCAGCCCCTAGTACTGAAAAAACAACTTTGTTTCTCCAGGTAAAAGAGTAGTGTTGCCTTATAGTAGTAGTTTTCAAACTCTTCTTTTTCCAGTACTGGGGGTTGAACCTGGAGCCTTCACACTAAGCTAGGTCCCCACCTGTTTTTTAACTTTTTATTTTCAGACAGGATGTTGCTACATTGCCTATGGTAGGCTTCAACTTGTGATCCTTTTGCTTCAGCCTCCTGGAGTGCTAGAATTACAGGCATGGGCCACTGCTTGACCCAAAGTAACTTCTATTTCACAAAGAAAAGTGAGTGGGGAGGCAGTGATGTCAGCCCTGCGCAGTCAGTATAAACAGATTAGCAGAGCTGCTGAGCACAGAATACAGCTTTCCAACCTGTGCTTCTTCTTCTTCAAGTTGCAACAAAGAACATGTTCCTTATAAGTCAAAGCTGCAGCCCCCAGGGGAGGTGAAACTAAGCAAAATATGTAAACTTTAACTCCTGCCTCATGACCAGTATATCTGTATGGTCTGAATTAGAAATGAGATAGCCAATGATTAATTAATTTGCTAATTCATTACCAAAAGGCCTTAAAAATGCTTCAGGCCGACATGTTATAAAATATAATTACGGTTCTCCAAAATAGACTCATACCCACAGTCTAACCCTGCAGAAAACTCAAATTCCAGTAGAGGAGCATCTGACAGCGCACCGCACCAGTACTGTCCGAAATGGTCACAGGCAGGAGGAACCCAGTGCAGCACCAGAGGAGGCCTGGAACCAGATCCAGGAAGAAAGTAGGAAGATGTGAATAACTGGTAGACTTAGTGTACCACTATGGGTTCCTTAATGTAGCAAATGTGTCACATTGATGTACAGCGGCAGCATTAGTGGGTGGAAACGGGTGGACAGGAACTGCACTCTCTTCCATGTCCTATAAGCCTAGACTTGTGCTAAATATACTATGTATTATTAAAAGAGAAAAAAATATAGTTAGTGTTAAAAGTTTATCAGAAAAATTCAGTTACAATTTTTATAATTTTAAATATATTTTTCTTGAACAAACGTTTTAGGAATTCAAGTTCACATAAATTCAGTCAGTCTTTGGTAAATGAGACTCATTTAATTTTGAGTTAATAAGAACAGCTATCCTTTTATTCATCTGTGTTAGGTATACTGTAGCATACATTTTATTCTGTGTAGGTTTATTTTTCCTAAACTGATTCTACTTGACAGATAAAATAGCCAAAAAAATGTTAAGGGTGCACACTGAAAGTGCTAGAAATTGGGTTTTCCATTTCCTAGGAAATTTAGGAATGCTTTGTTGCTGTATGTACTTAATGTTTATAACACAAACTGGTAAACCTTTGACATTTTTTGTTATCAAATGTTGTCAGTGGCCTTCAGAGATAGAAAGCGTTTCACATTCAGGCACTCAGGATCTTTGAAAGCCTTTCCAAATTACAGTCCCATAGCGAGGTTGTAACTCTTCAGAGTCACACTTTCAGCCTTAGGTCCAGAATAAGCAAAGCAAAAAAATCCGTTTGATTTTTTTCAGAGCTACAAAAATCGCAACTGATTTAAGCACCAAATAAAGACAAGCAAATAAGAACACTGAGTAAGCCGAGTTCTCTGTCAGCCCTCACCCAGTAGAGAACAGATCTCTCCCGCCCTACAGAAGTCACCAGAGTTAAAGTATAAAGCTGAACTCAGGGACACAGCAGTACTGGGTACTCCATACTGGTCAGAAATCTCAGCTACTCAGGAATTTGAGGCAAGAGGATCACAAATTCAAGGTCACCCTGAACAATTTAGCAAGACTCTGCCTCAAAAAGGGCTGAGGAATGTAGCTCAGTGTTACAGTTGATACATTGTGTCAACTTGGGGAGTCTAAAGGTTTGGCTGAGTGACTCAGCAGGAAGCCAGGGTGATTACTTTGTATACATGCTGAGCCTGTGGAAGAGGAGGGCATGGAGGTTATGTGAGTGCTACACGCCCCCTGGGTGGGGGTAACCTGTTTACAATGTAAGGGAAGGAAAGAGGCTGCTTTGCCGCCTTTCCATCCTTTTGCTGGTTGTTTTTGCTGTGCTCTGCCGCCATGAACGTTTGCCCTCTGCCATGTGCCACTCTGCCTCTGAGCCAGCCAAGTATGGACTGAAACCTCCATAAACTGCAAGCTAAATAAACCTTTACTTCCTTCATTTTGGGCATAGGGTATTTTGTCTCAGCAACTAGAGAAAAGTAACCAAGACACTCAGTACTGCCAGGGTTAAATTCCTAGCACCACAAAATAAATACATAAAACCCTAAACTCACTGTTGCCAGCCATGGGGACTAGCTTATTGGCTAAAAGTGAACCAGAACTTCAAGTCAGTTCAGGGTTGTGAACAAACGAGAAAATCCCTTAAAAGTTCTCTGGCGGAGCCAGGCATGGTGGTGTGCATGCCTGTAATCCCAGCATGTGGGAGGCTAAGGCCAAAGGGTAGCTGTGAGTTTAGGGCCAGCCTGAACCACATAGAGATCTTGTCTCAAAATACAAACGAAGGAAGTTCTGTGGCCGGCTGGGGTGTTCCTCAGTGGTAAAGCACCTGACCAGCACGGGTGACAACCTGGATTCAATTCCCAGCACCACCGATACATGTTTTTGCAAGCTAGGATTCACCCTGTGAGCCAAGGAAAGATGAGGTACTTTCCCAGAGTGCCCAGACATGTAACTCTAGCTGGGCATTGCTGGACAGCCTCCAAGATGTTATAGGATGCCGGGAATGGTGGTGCACACCTGAAATCCCAACACTCGGGAGGCTGAGGCAGCAAGATTACTCTGTGTTCGAGGCCAGCCTAAGCTACATACCAAGTTCAAGCCAGCCTAAAATGCATAGCCAGACCTTGTCTGGAAAAAAAAAAAAAATCCACTGTTACAGGATAGTATTTTGTTTCCTTTTAAGTAAAATCATGAACATTTTCAAACATTTTAACCCACTGAGTAATAATGAAAACAAGACGTTAGAACCAGTTCTTCCTGTCAGTTTTTAATTGCTAAGAATCTAGTAGCCCCTCCTGCTCTAACCCAGTTGCCCCACCTCGTTCATGTCTCCATCTCTTTGTTTTGTTGGGTAATAAACCATCTTCTTCGGGGCCCTCTGGATATGCACCCTTAGTGCTCTGCGTTCGGCACCTCACCCTGTGACCGGTGGGCCCTAAAGAATGCAGGTTCATTCAGGTCACCACCCCAACCTAATCACCTTCCCCCCACTGAAAGAAAAGCTTGATGAGTCTCCGTGTACCACTACATCCACAGCTTCCAAATTATGTATGCGCTTAACAAGTTGGAAACAATAAAATCCAAGCCCCTTAAGAGGTCAAATAATATTCTTGTATGGCCCTCGCGTCTCTAGTCCCACCTCATCTTTTACCACTCTCAGCTCCTCACTGCCCTGTCACTTGAAGTATTCTCTGAGTTCAGCAGGCCCCCTCCAAAATGGCTCCCGACCAACTCTCTCCCGAGGGGAGGTTTTTCCAGCCCCGCAGCACTCACCAACAGCCGTCCTCCACATCCCCCCCCCCGCCCCTTTCCCTTCCTGTGTCTCTGCATGGAGGCCTCTGGTGTTGCGAGCAGTGACCCTGTGTCCGCAGGTTTGAACCGCTCCTCCCATGTAGTGAGTCCATATTCAGGGAGAAGGCTCACCTGGCTACCTCCTTCGTTGAATTTTTGCTCTTTGCTCTCCCCACGGGCTTCAATTACTGATTCACATCAGGGTACCCACTTCCCTCATTCTCGTCCTCAAATTGCTATGTTCTACTATCTGGATGGCAGCTCTCGAAGAAGCTCTGTCTGGGCTGCTTACCATCCCGCCATCTTCCCGGAAGTCCCTTGAAGTATTCTCTGTGTGGGAATTCAAGTCAAGTGTAGACTACTTTAAAAACCTCCCAGGAGGCATTCAGGAGATCGAGACAGGAGGACCAAACGTTCAAAGCCAGTGTGGCTCCATAGTTATGAGTCTGAGGCTAGCCTGAACTAGACATATCTCAAAACAACTACATAAAGCCTACATGAACGGCCTGTGCTCCCCAGAACAGTTCGGGTGCCCCCTCTGCATCTCATGGCATCTGTGCGGAAATTAATTCATCTCTATTCCTCTGCAAGGTGCTCTAAAGTCTTGTGTCACTGGATCAGTGGTGCCTGTTTCTATACCCAGTGTGCAACACACAAGCATTTGTCTAAGCAAACCTTGGGCAGATAGACACCTCTGGCCATGGGGTCTAGCACATATGACTGAGGTAAGATGTGTCTCATTTCAGCTCCTGGTGGACCCATGTGGAAATGGGACCCCCAGATCCCATCCTAGGAGTCACTGAAGCCTACAAGAGAGACACCAACAGCAAGAAGATGAACCTGGGGGTTGGTGCCTACCGTGATGACAGCGGAAAGCCCTACGTGCTCCCTAGCGTGAGGAAGGTGAGCTCGCACCCATCTCCCTCCGGCTTGGCATGAGTCAGCTGAGCGGAGCTCCCGGATTGGCCAGAAGGGTGTGGGGCTGGGACTGCTCAGCCCGGGGTTCTGGTTCAGGCAGCCTTGCTTGAGTTTTCTGGGCTATAACACCTTCAACTGTGGAAGTGCGAGGTTGGAATCACGGTCTTTTCCAAGGGTGAGCAGTTATCATGTCGTTGCATCCTGAGGGTGCACAGAGCGCCCAGCGTTCACGCGTTGTCCCTTAGATGAGGGTCACCATTCTTACTTTCCGTTTCTCCCCTTTGACCACCTCACTGACCCCTTGTACACACATGGTGCTGTTTGTCCTCCCTGGTGAACAATAGAATAGTTTTCTTCATTCTCCGTATTTTTGCTGTATTTTTATGAGTGTTGCTATTGGTTATAGAGTTTCCGTCACAATTTTAAGTAATGTAACTGGGCTGGGGATATAGCTCAGTGGAATAAGCGCTTGCCTAGCAAGCGCAAGGTCCTGAGTTCGATCCCCAGTACCGCAAAATAAAAAATAAAAAATAAATTTAAAAAAATTAAGTAATGTAACTAATCCCCTTAGAACAAGTTTTTAAAATCCTGCAGGGCTGGGGCTACACTTCAGTGGTAGGGTGCTTGCCAAGATATGCAAAGCCCTACATTTGATCCCCAGCATTGAAAGAAGAAGAAAGAAAATGTATTCAGTATATGTAAGCTATTTTTCAAGCTAGAAGACAGCCAAGCACTCTCGCACATACTTTACGAACACTTAACATCAGCTCTGTGAGACATAAAAATAGTTGTCCCTCCATTTAACAGATAAGCTGAGTGTGTTAGCACACAGCCATAACCCCAGCTACTTGGGAGACTGGGAAAATTGCAAGTTCCAGGCCAACCTGGGCAGCTTAGCAAGACCATGTCTGAAAAAAGAGCAAAAACCAAAAAAGCAGTGCTGGCATGCAGCTCAGTGGTGGGATGCTTGTGACACAGCCTGTGGGCTCAGTTTCTAATATCACCAAAAACAAACAGAAGGGAGAAGTGGGAAGGTCAGACAACTTGCCCAGGATCACAACAGCTGCCAAGGAACAGCCGTGCTATTATTAACTCTTCGGAGTTCTGAGATTGGCACCTTGGACTAATTCCCCTTTATGTATTTAATTTTGCGGTCTTTTGCCTATTGTAGATGCTATTCTCAATCTTTATTCCTGTATGTTCCAAGAATACCATTTTATGTTAAATGGCAGCCAAGAGAGACTATATACCTAAGCACATAAGCCTTACTTTCAAAAAAATAATATATAAATAATTAAAGTATATCTGTTCTATGATACAAAATACCAAGCACTTAACTCTTCTCAGACAGCAACTTCAAATTTAAAAATAAGGCTTGCTCTGGGGAAGTAGTTCATAATGCTTTCCTAGCTTATCTGGTATATGCAGCCCCTGGGTTCAATCTCCACACCACCAAAAAGCATACCAGGTGTGGTGGCATAAGCCTACAATCCTAGCTATTCAAGAGGCTGAGGCAGCAGGATAACTTGAACCCAGGCGCTCTAGGGCAGCATGGGCAACATAGTAAGACCCCACCTCAAAAAAAAGAAAAGAAAAAACTGGACATGGTGGCACATGCCTGTTAATCCCAGCAGTGGGGAGGCTGAGGCAGGAGGATCATTGTGAGTTCAAGGCCAGCCTGAACTACAAAGTGAATCCCTGTCTCAAAAAGACAAAAAGAACCCAAAAAAAAGCCTTTATATTTTATTTATAAAACATTAATTAGTAATTACGTTAGTTCCAGGTAAGGGGAAAAGACTAAATAAGTGCATTTTTCTCACGTCTAGGCAGAGGCCCAGATTGCTGCAAAAAATGTGGACAAGGAATACCTGCCCATTGGGGGCCTGGCCGAGTTCTGCAAGGCATCTGCGGAACTCGCCCTGGGTGAGAACAGTGAGGTGCTGAAAAGCGGCCGGGTAAGCTGAGCAGACTCCAGCACCCTCCATTGTTACGTGGAACAATTTAAACAGTTTCAAAGTAATGTAAATAATTTTTTAAAACAGGAAACTAGAACTCAGTTCATATGTGTTTAATGACTGAGGTGGCCACACTTGCTAATTCTTCTTTAGATAGTAAATTGGCAATAATTTAAAAGGTTATTATGTGTAATAAAATTCTAAAAATGTCCTAGTAATCCTGAAGAGATAGTAGTGATTCTACGAATAGATGGGCTCGCCCTCCTCCTGCTGTCAGTGCCCCTGTGTTCTATTCATCGTGCACGGATGTGCTTTAGAAACACCTGGCTGTGCCTGGTTTTAGGCCTGTAACTGGCCCGCACACTGATGGACTACGCCTCCGGCCTGGGTGGGAGAAGCAAGGGGGAAACTGTCCTCAGGTGGCCGTGTGGGCAGAACCCACCAGGCTCCCTCCGCTACCCGGTCACAGCCAGTTTGAGCATTGAAAGAGAAAAGACCACGCCCCCAGTGTGTGAGCTCCTGTGTGTCATGGATCACCTTCTCTGGGTGGAAATACGTGTTTTCTAATGAACAATTTGTGAATTTACTTTTCTCTTAAGCCTTCGAAGAAAAAACATACAAGCTGTATGTCATAGCTCAGTGGTTGAGCACTCACCTAGCATGTGCAAGGCCCTGGATTCAGCCTCCAGTACTGAAAAACACGAAAAAAGGCAAATTAATCCAGCAGTCTTTCTCCTCCTCCACTTCAGAAAACCAGAATCAATCTTGTTCATAAAAGTGGTCTAAACCCACACAATTAGCTTAAATCAGAGAGCAATGTATAACGTCAAGCCCAGGAATTATCTGAAGTCACAGACAGAATATGGTGTCATTGTTATCCCTGCCGTGAACCACCTGTTAACCCCTCACTAAAACTGTGTTTTTCATTCACAGCGGGATTTTACTTAACATGCACCTGTCTAGGCAATTACACCCTAAATGTGAGAATGCCCTGTCTTTATGAATTGCTGTGCATTCAGGAATTGTTATTATTTCCAGATCTACAGTTAGATTTTTACTTCCAGGTTATAAAAACTCACAGAAGACCTCTCAGATGACCTTTAAAATGTACATGGGGGGTGGAGCTCAGTGGTAGAGCTGGTGCTTATTAACTCCGGGATGCATGCGCCAACACCCTGTGTGGTTAACACCATTGTACAAGGGCAGACCAGAAAGGTCCCTAGCTGCTCAACGAGAATAAACGTCAGAGCTCCACCAAAAATAAAATGTACTCATATTATCCTCATGTACCTGTTAACTTTGATGGAACTTTTATGTTCAGAGGATCATTCCAGTTTATGTAATTCTAGAGTAACATTTTGATGTAATGACTTCTTACTGTCTTTTCATTATTTTGTGCAAATCACTGCCTTTGCATATTGGGATAGAGTTTTTGTGTTCTACAAGTGTTCCATGGGTGATACTGGCCGGCCATAAGGAATTAACTTTTGAAATATTAAGGGTACTGAGTGGACAGGACCTCGTTGGGCTGGCCACACCTCCGACCATGGTGTCTCTCCTGCAGTTTGTCACCGTGCAGACCATTTCTGGAACTGGGGCCTTAAGGATCGGAGCCAACTTCCTGGTGAGTGTCGAAACAGTTCCAGGAAAACACTAAAGTGGAGGCTCACAGGGCGTCGTGTTGTGTGTGTATTTGATATGGACACAGAAGTAGATTTTCTTTTTTCACAGAGTTGGTAGATTTCCTGTTCTTGGATTAAGACAAGACGGTGTCTTGGAGAAATTATAAAGAAGTTACAACAATAATAAATTCAGTTTATTGATCATATACTGTTACTAGGGAGCTTTTATATTTTTTATATTTTAATTGATTTAATCCCTATGAGAGTTCAACTAATCTTTCTGCTCTTTCTCTCTCCCTCCCTCCCTCTCTCTCTCTCTCTCTCTCTCTCTGTCTTTCTCTCACTCTCGCTCTCTCTGTCGGGGAAGGGTCGAACCCAGGGTTTTCACACTAAGCTATAACCCCAGCCCTTTTTTATTTTGTATTTGGAGACAGACTCTCTAGGTTGTCCAGGCTAGGCTCAAATTTATAATCCTCCTGCCTCAGCCCTCCAGAGCACTGGTATTATAGGCACACTCTACCACCCTGTGTAGTTAATAGCACTTGATAGAAGGAGGCCCAGAAAGGTCCTTAGCTACACAAGAAAAATTGTCAGAGCCCAGATAACTACACTGAGTCAGTACTGTTTGTGAAACAGAGAGAGAGGCTGGGACTCAGTAGAGAAAAATACACCATATTTTGCTTTTCCTTTTTTCATTTTTCCATTTTCTTTCATCCCATCTTTTAGCAAAGATTTTTTAAGTTCAGCCGAGATGTCTACCTGCCCAAACCGTCCTGGGGAAATCACACACCCATCTTCAGGGATGCTGGCATGCAGCTACAAGGTTACCGCTACTATGACCCCAAGACCTGTGGTTTTGACTTCACTGGTGCCATAGAGGACATTTCAGTAAGTGTGACTTGCAGGGTCCGAGGGACAAAAGAAAAGGCATAAACACCTTGTCAACATTTGATGTCTTCCATGTAGGTCTTAATATCCAGCTTAAAATACTGGGAATGAGCAAATCCCTAGACCTCAAAGTCGCTTTGTTACTTATCAGATGCTATGACCCCCTGGGAACTATCGCCTGTTAAGCTGCAAAGCAGCAGTCTTTTGGTTAATTTTCTCTTTAGAAAATACCAGAGCAAAGCGTCCTTCTCCTGCATGCCTGTGCCCACAATCCCACGGGAGTGGACCCGCGCCAGGAGCAGTGGAGGGAAATAGCGTCAGTAGTGAAGGTGAGGAGGACAAGCCAATGGGGTTCGTTCTGGGTTTATCTTATTTCTTTAACTTTACCTCAGTGCCTGTTTTCAGTACACTTACATGGTGGGGAGTTGGTGCCTGTACCCGATACATCTTAATTCTTTTTATTTCTCTCCCCGTACCCCCCTCCATCTCTTCTTGGTTCCCTTGTAATAGAAGCTTGTGTGTCTGATTAAAGTTGTAGATTTAGTCACCAGCCTTGGATGCGTAACTTGGCAGTCTTGGCAGTGAAAGTTAACCTTGACCCTACACAAGAATTTCACATGTGGATAAGCTATCAGGAAAGAGCTCCTGGTTTGCTTAATTAATAGTTCTGTAATTGGTGCTATCTGAGCAGCTTGAAATAATTCTCGTTCCTCATTCTGCATAAAGCCTGCCATTGGCTTCTCTGTGCAGCAGCTACACCGGCGGTGGGTCTGCTAGTGGCACCTGCATCTGCCTCAGTCAGTGTTCGTTACGTCCTTTTATACCCTTCTGTGTCCCCACCTTTCCCGGCTGCTCTTCTTCCTGTTGCTGTCGTCGCTCAGTGTGTGGCTGGCCGTCGTGGAAGACGTGTCCCAGAATTCCAGCGGGAAAGTATCCCTTGTCATTTAAGTCTCTGTTTGCACTACCGTCTGTCAAATCTAAGCTGCAGAAAGAATGGACAGACCAGCGTGTAGAGAGCACTTTCAAGATGAGCTGGTTCTAACCAGGCCATCTCAGAAGCTCTCAGGTTAGAAAGAGCCTGCCTGGGTTGTACTAGCTGCCGAAAAGACAGGTGCTGGTCTTGTGTTGACTAAACAATAATAATGACCCAGGCCCCTATTTAAACAAATTCTGGGCACACTGAGGTTAAGATTCTCTCTTGTAAGGAACCAAAAGTTTAAAAAAGGAAAAAAAAAAAACCACAAGTTACAAGTTGCTATCTTAACTCTGGCTGAGACAGACATGATCTCAGTAAGTACAAGTAACCACCTGTGGTATCTGCAGGTGACCATCTAAAGCTTTGGTCTTCTTGCTCCTTCCCAGAAAAAGAACCTCTTTGCATTCTTTGACATGGCCTACCAAGGCTTCGCCAGTGGTGACGGTGACAGGGACGCCTGGGCCGTGCGCCACTTCATCGAACAAGGCATTAACGTGTGCCTGTGCCAGTCATACGCCAAGAACATGGGCTTGTATGGTAAGCCGCGGGGCCGGGGCGGTGTGTGTTCTGATGAGCTTGAAGAAGAGCTGAGAGAGAATGCCACAAAGGCAAGGACGGATAGAAAGGGTGTCTGTCTGTTCTGCTATGTCCCTCCCTACCTGGAGAGAAAACAGATTATGGCTTCTCTAAACAAGATGTGGCTGATCCAGAAGCCAAGAAAATAGATACAATAAAGTGAGATCTGCAAGTACTCAGACTGTGTTATGCCTCTGTTCACCATTCTTGCTGTTTTTATTTGCAATAAAGACTTATTTTTTGACCCTTCTAATGAAAATATATATTAAGTGGCAAATTTAATCATGATTTGGGTTTAGTGTGTTAGATGGGTAACTGAACGACGGATCCACTGTGTCTTTTCAGGAGAGCGTGTGGGAGCCTTCACTGTGATCTGCAAAGATGCTGATGAAGCCAGAAGGGTAGAATCCCAGTTGAAGATCCTCATCCGTCCCATGTACTCCAACCCTCCTATCAATGGGGCCCGGATTGCCTCTGCCATTCTCACGTCCCCAGATTTGCGAAAGCAATGGTAAAGACCGCCATTCCCCACCCACGCACCTGCATTCCCCCCACCTCAGAGCTGTTTTATAACTGAGCCCTGGATGCACGGTACCTCACTGATCCCATGTGTGCAGGGGGGGGGCAGCAAGAAATGTGCATTTTCCCAGCACATACAGGTTGTCATTTCCCTTAAGAGGTGCACATAATTCAGAAATAGCAGTTTCTTTTATTCTCTAGTCTCCGTATTTAGTAAAACCTGCCTTCTAAACTCAAGTTCGAAGCCAGGCGTGGTGGCGCACGCCTATAATCCCAGCACTCTGGGGGCTGAGGCAGGAGGATCGCTGCGATTTCAGGGCCAGCCTGGGCTACAAATTGAGCTTAAGTCCAACCTGAATGTATACCGAGACCCTCTCTCATAAAATAACTCAAGTTCACATTAAAGTAGCTTACATAGGAAAACTTCCTTAAGAAGATCATGTTTTCATTGTTCTTTCTCAGTGCCAGGGATTGAACCCAGGGATTCACCTGTGCTAGGCAAGCACTGTACCTTTAAGCTACATCCGCAACCCCAATATTTTTGTTTCTGTCCCAATAATTGCTTGTACAGAATCAGTATTTCTGCATGTTTTTTAGTTTTTATTATCATCTTGCCATTTGCATCTTCATGCCTGTTCTCCAAATGAGTCTTAATCTTTTTTAAAATCTCATTTCACATAAGAAATACATTTTACATCATGGCCCTGAACACATTACTTGTATATGGTTGTATATATAACTAAAACTATTTTTAAAACTCCGTATTTGCCCAACATGATAGTGCACACCTGTAATCCCAGCACTTGGGAAGCTGAGGCAGGATCATCAAAACCAGTCTGAGCTATATAGTACTCGAAGCTCAAGGCCAGCCTAAACGACATAATGAGACCTGGTCTCTAAAAAGAAAAAAGAAAACTCAACACTTAAGGTAGTTATGGTAGAACACACCTTAGTTGCAGACACTCAGAAGGCTGAGGTGAGAGAATCGTTTGAGCTCAGGAGTTTAAGACAAGCCTGGGCAACATAGCAGAACCTCATCTCAAAAAGCACAGGACCTCTGACACTGGGGACTTCGTGTGCCACGCTCCAGTATGTGCTTTCTCTTTTGTAGTGCTAGAGACCTGATCTAACATTGCTCAAATGCAAATTATACCCTACTAAATTGAATCTATGGCCTACCAGTGGGTCATATAGTTCAAGTTAGATGTAAATTGAACCTGTGTAGCTGAGTTGAGAGGATGCATTTCTGTGTCTTAGTGGAAAAACTCAATCTGCTGCCCGTTGTCTCCAGGCTTACCAGCCTCATACGACAGCTGCTTTTCCTATCACAAGTCAGTCCTCTGAACACCGAAGTAAACAGCAGGAGTTGGGTTCGGGATGATTCTTTCTCACACGACAGATTTGTGCTAGACTTAGCAAAAACTTGACTGCGTTTTCAGTTACAATTTTTTTTCTCATTATAAACTCACCATGTGAGCACATTTCAGCAAGTTTGGGGGAGAGGAAAGCCAGAAGTGGTGGCCCACGTGGAATCCCAGCTCCTTGGGACGCTCAGGCAAGAGAACCACGAGTTCGAGGTTGGGGCTGGGGATGTAGCTCCCTGGTGGAGTGCGCCTAGCTTTACTGCCCAATGCCAAGGGGAAAGAAAGCTTGGGAGAAAGAAAAAGACCACAACCCTGTGTGTTGCCCAGCTTTTTTTTCCTCGCTCACTATTATCCATCGTTGTAATGTACTATGTAAAACACTATTATATATTTATATGTAGGATTAGTTTTTGAGAGTTTATGTTTTGGATTTGTTTTTGTAAGATAGTCTTAGCAGGTAGTCCAGACTGGACTTGAACTTGCCCAAGTTTGCCTTGAACTCAGGACCCTCCTACCTCAACCTCCGAGGTGCGGGGGTCATAGATGTGCACCCCCATGCCCAGCTTGGCTTTGATTTTGTTGGTTACAATTACACTAACCTTGTTTATGTAATATTTTATGGGGGGGTCTGTTCTAATGCCATATTTCCCAGTTTCAGAGATTTTTTGGTTTTTTACATTTTAATGTTTATGTCCAGCACACATTTGGGAGTCTATGGTGGACAGCAGTGCTGTACTAGATGACTAAGGCGTGGTTCATACCTTTGGGGAGTGCAGAACCCAATGAGAAAGATGCGTACAGAACACTGGTAGAAGACAGAATGGAATAAATGACAACTAAAGGGTTGACTCCAGTGGGGAGTCCAGGATGATGTAATGAGAACTGCACTCTGAGCTGTGCCTTAGAAAAGGAGATTCTAGAAGAAATGATGGGAAATGAGACAGAAATCTGCTTGTGAGAAGGTGCAGGCAGGGATGTGCCTTGTGCAGTATGTACAGAGAAATCCCCACATCACTTCTGTGGCTGAAATGCTGTGTGAGGAGAAGCCTAGAAGGCCGTGAAGCTGAAAAGGTGGAGCCAGTCAGAATCACCTTGACAGATGCTGTGAGAAGTCAGGACTTCGGGCTGTGAGAAGTCAGGACTTCGGGCTGTGAGCACCAAAGAGGAGGGGCGGGCTTCGCTAAGGTCCAGCCGCATCTGGGATACACACATCCTGCACGCAGTGCCGTTAGGGCCTTGCCTCAGAGTGAAAGGAGCTGGGTAGATGGGGCTACAGGAAATTTAAAATCAGGTGCCACTTTGGGAGAGGCGAGGGCTCCTCAGCTCCAGTCAGTAATCACTGCTGACGCAGTGCTGCCAGCTTTAATTGGCAGTTGTGAACCTGTTTTAGCTGTGCACTGACATCATCACAGAGATGGCTCAGGAAAGCAAACAACACCAGGGCAATAAGTTACAAATGTTACAGTGGTCCAGTTGGTGACAAGAATTTCCCATGGAGCCATGGGAATGGAATGTAAGTGGCAGTTTTGAAAAAGGATAAAATTGTGTTCAAAATCAAGTGAGCTCTGTATACAGAGGACTACCTCCCCTAGTCCCCAGACAGAGCCGGCCCTCCTCTAGCATAGCACTGTTCTACCAGCTGTATACTGTGCTGCCTTCTTCCATAGTTGTTTGCAGGTTTGGTTCCAAGCTTCCATTGTAAGTTCTTAAAGGGAAGGACTATGACAGTGTACAGCACCTGGCACATGAGCTTGGGCCACTGTGGGTTTACAGTGCTTTATCTTACTGTGAAAGAAGGAGTATTTATTCCGTCCATGATAAAGAATAGGGCCATGTTTCATTATTTAACCTGTAGTTTCTGCTTTAGCCTCTTAAAGTTTTCTAGTAATGCCTTCACTCTTCTCCATATCAAGTATGTTAACTATTTTAGTTGTTTAAGTACTCATATGATATGAAACAATGCTATAAAATAGCGTCTTTCCCCCGGGGCAATGGAGCACTGTGGCTTAGGCAAGGACTAAGAATTGAGGCACACAGAGATCAAAGCACTTTGAACTCTGGTTTTCCTGGTGGTGCTTAGCCAGGCTGAGCTGCCTCTCTGGTCTTCTTACAGGCTACAGGAAGTAAAGGGCATGGCCGACCGCATCATCGGCATGCGCACCCAGCTGGTTGCCAACCTCAAGAAGGAGGGCTCCGCCCACAACTGGCAGCACATCACTGACCAGATTGGGATGTTTTGTTTCACAGGCCTAAAGCCCGAGCAGGTGAGTGGGTATTTCTCAGTAGCTGACCCATCGACCAGTCCTTGCAGACTAGAATTCCTCATAGGTCCCTGCCTATTCGGGGTTGCCCTGAAGTTATTTTGGCAAAGGTGATACGTAACATTTGCACATTTTGGGGTATTGTTGCTTTGAGATAGGGCCTCAGCTATGTTACCCAAGCTGGTGTTCAACTCCTGGGCTCAAGTAATTCAAGTAATTCACCTCAGTCTCCCGAGTACCCGAGACCACGCGTCCCTGACACTGTGCCTGTCTGTATCCCCATGAGGCCGCAGACTTCTGAACACATACCTTGAGGGTTTTTCACTTTGGGTTGGTTGGGGGAAGAGGGTTTCAAGGCTAGGGATGAAACCCAGGGCCTTGCACATGCTAAGCAGCTGCTGTGCCACTAAGCTACATCCCCAGCCCAAATACCTTCGCTTTGATGGTGTTTATCACTACTGCTGGTTCTATGCTAGCACGTTCATGCCTCCAAATTCATCATCCTACTTGGGAGGCTGAGGCAGGAGGATCTTTGTGAGTTCAAGACCAGCCTGGGCTACAAAGTGAGCTCAAGGCCAGCCTCAACTGCATAGTGAGACCCTGTCTCAAAAAGACCAAAAAAAAAGAAAACAAAAACAAACAAATTCATCATCCTACTTTATTCTTCTTTTACTCTTCTTTTACTCCAAGCTGGCACACCAAATCCTGAGAGGGCTTAAGTGAGAAAATAGACCTCTTATTTTTGTCAAAACAAATTGGCTATTATGCCATCCCAGGGCTGGAAAAATTCCTGACTACAAGAAGTAACCAAGCCCTTTCTGTCTGCAGGTAGAACGGCTGACCAAGGAGTTCTCGATCTACATGACAAAGGACGGCCGCATCTCCGTAGCGGGGGTCACCTCTGGCAACGTGGGCTACCTTGCCCACGCCATTCATCAGGTTACCAAGTAACCTCTGGGCGCAGGGAGCAGAGACAACCTTCTGTCTTCAGCCTCTGCTGCTGTGAGATTCACATGCAGGATGAGGGAGGGGGGGTGGTGAGTGGGTCATTTCTTTCAACCACAGTGCGCAACACTCAGCAGTTAAATACGTTTCTCAAAAGAACACATAGTGAAATAGGCAGAGGCTGGCGGCAGGTCTGGAACTTCGTGGCTGTAAACCAAACTCTCCCTCATTCTTTTGTCTCCCAACTTTTCTAAAAGAGTTTACACATGCAAGAAAGTCACAGCACCAAAAAACCTGTGTTCAGGACATTGCAATATTTCAGAAGCTTTAACTGAAGCGTCATGTAGTTTTAGGGTTTCCTCTGGGGACCCAGCATGAGACATAGCTCAAGCTGTGCGAAGCTGTGAGAGACGACCCGGCCTGTCATTAAGTCACTTACTCACGTTTGTCCTCCATGGTGGAGCAACCTGATCAGACCAAATGGCAGAATTACGCTTTACAGGAACCACTGAGTGTTTTGCCACTGCAGCAAGGAAAGTAACAGATGCTGTTTCCTGTCTTGTTTAAGAGAAGGAGAGAGAAGGCCCCCCTCCTCTTTGATCATTGCTCTACCTTTCTGTAGTCATGTAGACCTATTACATCTAGCCGGATTTTCCCCCGTTCCACTGCTTGAGTGACCATCAACCCTCTCCTATGCGGATTTATTTAAGAATGAAGGACGTAATTCCCTGCTCATGCTGTTCCTTCTCCTTTCTTAGCGAAGATAGTGGAGAGTAGGTAACTGCCCTTCACTGCAGTGTCTGCCTCCGTGGTTGTGTAATTGTCTCCCGCTGGGCTGTTACCTCTGCTGGCGGCACTGCACCTTCCCCGTGTGGCCGCACAGCCGGTCTTCTCATTGGCAGCTGGGCAGTGCGGTGGCATCAGGAAAAGAGATTACTTCACCCTTGGAGAGAGAACCACCATCTGCTCTAATCATGTAGGTTTGCTGCTGCCTGGTTTTTCTGTTACAATAAAATTATCATAGACCCAACCACTGCCCGGTTCTTTTGTTTGTTTGTTTTATTCCTTAGTGGGAAGAAGGGTAAGAGTGGATATATACGCCAGAGGTCCGAGTCATGCCCGCTGACCATAAGCCAAGACTGTCGGCTGGTCCCCAAATGCCGACTGAAAGTACATCTCCTCTTTCATCTTACCATTCACCTTGTCCTGTCCAGAGACCTTGGGAGACCAGAAGAGTCCCACGAGTGGTGTGGATATGGGCAAGGGGTGGAAGGGATGGAGGGGCAGTGCCAGCTCCAGGTGTCCACAGGAGACAAATAGGGAATAAAATAAGTGAGAGGGCCTGGATGGGACGCGGCGTCAGCGGTCAGCCCTCGTCCCCGGCGTGGAGAAACCGTGGAGCAGTGTGAGAATGGAAGCCTGAGGAGGCAGGTCTTCAGTGTTGAAAGAAAAAGTGGAAATAGGGATTTTTATGGACGCTCTATTGATGCTTAAAAGTAAGCAAGACTATTTTTAAAAACCACCATTAAAACCAGTGTTTTATAAAATTAATGTACACTAATCCAACATACATATTAAAACAGAAGTTCTCTCGCCTCTTGCCCAGTGCTGACCTGTGAAGTACTAATTCTCACTGCTTACCATTGTTTAGTGGCTTTGAGACCACTTGAAAGGAGTCCTAGTTTCCTCTGGTCTTGGTGATTTGACTGAGGCCCACCAGAGAGGGGGCAGTTGGGAAGCCTGTTGTAGGTTTGCATTCCTGCCAGTGTGTGGCTCCGTGCTCCATAATCGAGTGCAGATCAGTTCTCACCTGTGCTGCACAGCATGGCAGATTGTGTGGTGGTGTTGGCCAAAGTCTATAAGGCCAGTCTGATTCAGGAGGATCACAAATTAGAGTGACTAGCCTGAGCAACTTAGCGAGACTGTGAAGATAAAAGAGAAATATTTTAAAGGGCTGCTGACGTAGCTCCGTGCAAAGGTCTTAGTTCAGTTCTCAGTACAATCAACACATAAACTGATATAAAATTAAAAATAATAAAGTTGGCAACTAAATCTAATGTCTTAAAGTGACTTACAGGGCCAGGGATATAGCTCAGTGGCACAACCGCCTGCCTGGCAAGCACAAAGTCCTCTGAGTTTCCTGAGTTTGATTTCCGGTACCAAAACAAAAAATGAAGTGACTTGTAAGCACTGTGCGGACAGCAGCTTGCCAGCCTGAGCTTCACTGTAAGGCCCTATGCTCTGTCAGCAGACATCGAGCTGTGATACCTGTGTGGCATCAATCCTGCCTATGTCTATTCAAATAGTCCCCACCTGTTTAGTGCCCAGAACTGTTCAAGATGGGACCACGACGGGGCCGAGGAGCAGTGGCACAGGGCCAGGCCCAGAACCATCCAGAGTGTCCCGATGGTTGCTGAGAAAGGCAAGCAGCGTCAGCAGGTCCTTTTCCCTTGCTTCTCACTCCTGAGGCAGGGAGTCGCTCCAGGCCCTTTGCTCTTGTGGGTTCCTGTTGCTGACAGGTACATACTGAGGAGGGGAATGGATGCAAGAAGGGACTAGCTCACTGATGTCTTTGGGGGAGAAGTAAAACAGCTGCTCTGGAAAGGGATTAACTGCCTTGGTTAGGAGAAACTGCTTTAAATTTTCCTCCTCTGCAGCAAAAATGGCTGCAAATTTGTTATCAAGACTTCAACTAACTCCAAGAGGAATTTGACCACGTGCTGATCTTGTTATTTTTAAGCACATAGACGACCAGCTCGCTGTGGACTGAGTTGCCTTCCTCCTGTGGTGTATGAACTGTGACGTTTTCCACAGAAGCTGAGCCCATTCACCTAAACCCTTTCCTGGCTTCCCAGTCTGGATCTAAGGTGTTAACATTCTCCAACCTGATGGAGGAGGTTAGTTTGCCTGCCTTTACTGCATCATGACAAGGTAGAACAGTTCCTAAATCTAGGGTGTTTGTTTAAAATATTGCCTCACACTAGGGCATCTGATTGAGTATGAAATAAGATTTAGATTTTTTTGGGGGGGTGCACAGGATTATGGATGGAACCAGGACTAAGCATGCTAGGCAAGTACTCTACCACTGAGCTACACCCCCAGCTCTATTTTTTAAAAATAATAAGCCAAGTATGTTAGTACACACCTATAATCCCAGCCCAATACTCTGGGAGGCTGAGGCAGGAGAATCTCAAGTTTGAGCCCATCCAGGGCAACTTGGAGATTTACTCAGTTTGTATCAAATAAAAAATAAAGGGCCAGAGATCCTTACAGCTCAGAATGAAATCTCTGAGTTCAATCCCCAGTACCGTAGTGGGGGGAACAGCTGCTGAGGTTGCAGCATGCACCAGACCCTGGGTTTAATCCCCAGCACAAGAAAACAAAACAAAACCTCTAAGTGATTACATAGAGTTGACCCATGAGCCAGCTACTGGGAACACTTAGACTAAAGTGTCCCAGGCTTACATGTAAACACCCAAAGTCCAAGTCACTCCGCTGCACCACCGAAGCAAAACGACCATTCCCACACACATAGAATCAAAGTCCTGCTACAGCTTAATAAAATAGGGCCACCAATGTGTTCAGAGAATAATGCATTGTAGGGCTGGGGATATAGCTCAGTGGAATAAGTGCCTGCCTGGCAAGCACAGGGTCCTGAGTTCAATCCCCAGTACTGCAAAAAAACAAACAAATAAAAAAAAAAAAACAACAAAAACCAATCTACAGAATAATGCATTGTGATGTCTACACAGGTGTTCTATAGGCAAAAGAAAAAGTATCATGGAGGTGTTTTTGAAACTCTTAAAAGTAATTTTAAAAACCTCTGTAGAGCAGGACACTGCACTGAAGTGTGGACTTCGTAAAGGACTGTCTGGAGCAGAGTCAGCTCACTTCGTCAGCTTGAAGCTTTTTTTAAAAAATAGTGCTGGGGGTCACACCCAGGCCCTTAGGAATGCGAGGCAAGCAATCTACCACTGAGCCACATCCCAATCCGAAATTGTTTTAAACCTTTTTTATTTCCAGAGTTAAGGCTTTTTATCATAAAAATTATTGGTTTGTTCATAGCTAACAGAAGGACCAATTTTTCTTTTTCAAAGTAATATAAAAATTGTTGATATTTTTTCTTAATGATAGAAATAATATATGTATTTTTAGAGAAAAAAAATTTTCCCAATGCTGAGCATGTTGGGACACACCTGTAAGCCCAACACTCAGAAGCTGATGCAGGAGGATCACCATGAATTCAAGGCCAGCTTGAATTACATGGTAAGGCCCTGTCTCAAAAAAAAAAAAAAAAGCAAAAGGATGGCCCAAAATGCAGAGAAAAAGGAAATAATTGGGACTCTTCTTCCTAGCTTTTTGTTTGTGTTGTTTTCTTGAGCTAAGGTTTCACTATGTAGTTAAGGCTGGCCTTGAGCTCATTATGTATCCCAAGATGGACTCAAACTCTCTAGCATCTTCCTCTCTCAGCCTCCCAACTGGTGGGATTACAGAAATGGGTCACCACATCCGGCTTTCCCCAGAAGTAAGATTAGCACCCAGGGCTGAAAGATCCAGGGAGAAACAGCAGAGCTCAAAGCCTTTGTGAACTGCAAACACTGCACAGGATTTGCTCTGAGGCCTTTCTTGCACATGGCAGGCAATAGCCAGAGAGGGGTCTGAGCACAAGTGCCCATCATGCTACCAAAGAATGCGTGACCAGTCGTCATTTTGGGAAGGGGCTGATTATTTAAATCTGGGGCACAGGACAACTAAGAACAACTTCAGTCGGGTTTCCCAATGTTATCCTCCCACGGTGACTGGATGAGAGGTAGCCACACACAGGGTGGGCTACAAAAAGATTCCCCTGAGAAGCTTAAACTCAGCTGTGAAGGACAAAGGCCAGGCCGTCTGTGGTGAGAAAGCGAGGCCCCACTTGAGTTGCAGTCAGAAACAGCTGGGTCTGAAAATGTCTGCTGAAATTAAGTACTTGAACCCTTGTCCTGCTGCCTCCATCCAGCACAGATATGAGGTCTAACTGTCCCTTCTTACCAACATGAGCAAGGACACTTCTCAGTATGGTGGCTGCCACCACCTGGGGTGGTCAGGTTATATGACTGAGTTAGGTATTGAAACCCCTGGATATATTGGGAGAGATCTGAGGAGAAGGAGGCCAGGCACTGGTTAACTTGGGAGAGATCTGTCAAAGAGGTCAAAGAGAAAGGAACACGAACTCTAATAATTCCCTCTGACCTTGCAGTGGGAACTAGAAGGTGGGGGGGGGTTGGGGTCAAAGGGCAATCCAGATCAGGTAAGGGGTAGAGTCAGGTGTAGCAGGTATAGTGTACAGAGGAGGATTAAATTCAAAGGAAAGTTCTGGATAAGTAGGGGGGGCAGGAGGCTCTCCAGAAGGGGAGAGAGTGGCTGTAGCAGTTGAGGAAAGCTCTAGGGGTAGAAAAGAAGCAGCTGTAGCAGCAGGAGGCCCTGAAGGAGCTTGCACCAGCGCTGGGGTAGCAGGAGGGTCCAGAGTCGGGGAGCCACTCCAGAAGTAGGAAGTTCTGACCCGCCAGGGGAGAGCAAAGGCAGTTGGGCCTGTTGTCAGAGCAGAGTCCAGGTCTCACAAAGCAAGTGTAGATGGGAGAGAAAGAAGAAGCATCTGAGAGGGATCACGTGAGTTGCACAAAGCAGGGGTATTACAGAAGGTAAAGAATGCCTGTAGGCAGGGAACTTCTGACCACATTGTTAGCTTCCAGCAGTAATGGTCTGATTCCTGCATGATGGAGGGATCAAAGATCCCATGCTCTCATCACCTTAAACTATGTTCCAGTTTGTAACTTGGCCATGTAGTGTTACAGAAAGATATTAGATGCTTGGGCTTCAGATCATGTTGGAGGTGGAGATGATTCAAATTTTATTTTTAAGAGACAGGCTAAGGGAGAGGAAGGGGGAAGAGGAAGAGGAATGTTCCGTGATGGAGAGCACTATGAAGCGGCTCTGAGCAGGATTTAATATTAACCAAATGGCTTTCTGTGTTTACTTGTGAGTTGTCCAAAGCCTAGGCACCTTGTCTGGAGATGGGCAGTGGACTCATAGTAAGTGAACCTGTATGAATTACAGGTCACCGCTGAGGCCATGGCCTGTGAAGCTGTGACACCTCAAAGGACAAGATAAGGCCACAGCTGAGGACATTTGGCTCCAACCCCAATTAACTATAAGGAGACTGCAGCTGCGGGCTCCACACTCCTACAATAAATGCCACCTAAAGATAAGATAGTTCTCCTGATTGACACAATTTACTACTTGGGAAAATTCTTCCAAGGTCCTGCTTAGATCCTTTGTGAACCAAATAAATATGGGCTGCCCAGAGAAGTCTTTGTCTTAACCCGGAGAATCTCAAATTCTGTAAGAGTTGGACCCTCCTGGAGCCCTAAATCATTTCAACTCCTTTATTTAAAACTTTGCCATCCACTCACCTGATCAGCCCATGATAACTAAGGGTTTTTAACCCGATAGTTCCCCACCCAGAGCAGAGGGGTAACTGTCATGTCTGGTGTGGCAAAATAAAAGTGGCACCAAGCCCTGTACTGAATTTGGTCATACCCAAAGCAGTAAGGGAGCATGAATGAATGATCCATCACCAAGGGGAGCAATGTCCCTGGGAAGCGTCTGTGACTGGTGCCAGGTTTAAAGGTGTGGGGAAGTGAGCTTTCTCTGTCTCGAGGGGGTGAGTGTAGAGTGCGGAACCAGGGAGAAGCCCACAGCAGAGAGAGTCAGGGGTAGACAGGGTTAAACGTGAAGCCTACAGGTGTCCAGCAGCAGCAGGAGGAGGGGGCTTCTTACAAGTGCAGAGAGTTCAGGAGCTGGGAAGGGGAGAGAGCTCAGCAGATCAGAGATGTCAGTACAGGCAGGAGCTTGGGAGCTGCCTGGAGCACTAGGTAAAGCCTGGAATCAGTGTCACCAGAGGCCTCAGTGGAAAAAGGCTCCTAAGAGGCTCCTCTATCATATCTAAGCCATGGCACCATCATTTAACAGACTCCCCTGTAATGCAGAAGATCATTAGTAACTGCTCTGACAACTTGTACTCCAATAACATGGAGAATTGAAACAATCAATAGATTCCTAGATACATACGAACTTCCAAAGCTGAACCAAGAACACATACAAGCCATGAATGATCCAATATCAAGCAATGAAATTGAAGAAGTAATTTAAAAAATAACTATCAGCTGGGTTTGGGGTATAGCTCAACAACACAAGAGTCCACCTAGCAAGCGCAAGGTCATGAGTTCAATGCCCAGTACAAAAAAAAAAAAAAAACACCAAAACAACCAAAATCTAAAAAATAACTACCAACTGAGAAAAGCCCTGGTCCCAGTGGATTCACTGCTGAATTCCACAAGAACTGTCGGGGTGATCTAATGCCAATACTCTTCAAAGTAACAAGATCAAAAGGAAGGACTACTCCCAAAGTCATTCCTGTAAGCTAGCATTGTGCTGATTCCAAAACCAGAAAAAGATCCAACCAAGGAAGAGAACTAAAGACCAATCTTTTAAATGAACATTCACACAAAAATCCTCCACAAGATACTGGCAAACAGGATGCAACAAATCATCAAAATGATTGTACATCATGACCAAATAGGATTCATCCTAGCGGTGCAGAGATGGTCCAACAGATGCAGGTCAGTAAAGGTAACACATGACACAAACAGAAGGACAAAAACTACATTATCATCTCAAATGATGCATAAAAAAGCCTTTGGCAAAAATCCAATCCAAAAATCTATTCATGATAAAACAAACAAACAAATCTGGCCAGGCATGGCGAGGCACGCCTGTAATCACAGCACTCAGGAGGCTGAGGTAGAAGGATTGCTGTGAGTTCGAGGTCAGCCTGGGCTACACAGTGAGTTCAAGGTCAACCTAAACTGTATAGTGAGACCAAAACACAAAAACAAAGCAAAACAAACCCCTGAAGAAAATAGGTACAGAAGAACCTAACTGATAAAAGCCATTTATTATAAGCCAATGGTCAACATTGTACTAAATGAGGAGAAATTGAAAGCTTTCCCTCTAAAATCAGAAATAAGACAAGGACGTCTGTTGTCACAACTATAGTTCTCAAAACATTAGCCAGAGCCATCAGCAATAGAATGACATTAAAGGGGTTGGCTAGGAAAGGAAGATGTTAAATTATTATTATTTGTAGGTAACACTATCCTCTACTTAGAAGACTCAAAAAATTCTACCAAAACTTCTAGAATTAATAACCAAATTCGGTAGCATAGCAGGATACAAAACACAGCTGAGTGTGGTGGTGCACACCTGTAATTCTATTGGGAATCTCCTCGGTGTAGCCACTCCGAGTGCTAAGTGTTCCTGCTCTTCCTAGCAGCTGATGATACCGGAAAAGGAGCAACTCTGTGTACACATAACCCGTGTCACACAGAGCTTCCCTGTGCGGGCCCTGCAGAGGTTTCCACCAGCCCCCAGCTCCTGCCCTGCAAATCCTCCTTAGATAAAGACAAACAGGGATCAGCATGTGCTCTACTGGATGTTAAGTACAAAGAACAAAGTTTTACCCTCCCTACTTGATATCATATACCAAAAGGAATTCAAGATGAATCACAGACCTCAATGTGGATGGCAAAACCATAAAGCTTCCAGGAAAACACACAAGAGAAAGTCTACAAAATTCTAGGCAAATGTTTCATAAAGAGGACATAAAAAGCATTATAACTGGACTTAATCAAAACTAAAGACTTTTTTCAACAAAAACCAATTAAGGAATAAGAGGGGCAGTATGTAGACTGAGAATGTTAACAATATATATAAATAATAAGCACTAGAACCTAAATATATAAGTAACTCCTCTGACTCAATAAGAGAAGGCAACTTTTACAATGAGCAAAAGACTTGCACAATCACATCACAAAAAAAGATAGCCAGCTGGGCATGGTGGCACAGGCCTGTAATCCCAGGCTGAGGCGGGAGGATTGCGGCAAGTTCGAGGCCAGCCTGTGCTGGTCAGTTCAGGGGCAGCCTGAACTATATATATAGCAAGACCCTGTCTCAGGAAAAAAAAAAAAAAAAGATAACCAAGTTTAATTATGCATAGCCAAAGGATGGCATTTCAAATCATCATTCATTAGAGAAACCATCTAAAGCTACTTTGAGATGCCACTGTGCACTAACTAAATGACAAAAATTAAGACTGACACCTGGTATAGTGGGGCACAGCTGTAATCTCGGCTACATAAAAGGCTGATCCTGGACAACTTAGCAAGTGCTATCTGAAACTGCAAACTATAAAAATAGGCTGAGCATTATAGTGCACTCCTATAATCCAGGCACTCTGAGAGGCTGAGACAAGAGGGTGGCAAGTGTGAACCCAGCCTGGGTAGTTTACCAAAATCCTGTTTCAATAATAAAGAAGGCTGGAGATGTAGCTCCGTGTGAAGGTCCTGGGTTCAATCCCAAGTACCCCACTACACACACACACACACACACACACACACACACACAGATAATAACCCAAGACCCTTCTGCTGGTAGGTCTAGTCTATGGCCATACCACCCTGAATGTGCCCTATCTTGTCTCCTGGTAGGTCTAACAGCTAGAGTCAGGTACTCAGGGTTGCCAGAAGGGGCTTCACCTTCATGTATGCTGGCTTACTTCTTGAGAAGCTTTCCTCTCACAGTGAGTAGCTACCCACCAGTAGCTCGAGCAATATCTTTTATCATCTCAGCCCCCCAGGCGAAAAAAAAAGGAGATTCTCTTTCCCAACAGTTTCAACAAATGTCTCAAGGCTCACTTTAGTCCAGCTTAGGTCACATACCCATGTCTGAAATGAAAGGATGGCTTATACTAATTGGACAGATAAGGTCACACGCCCCCTCCTAGAAGAGAGGGTGGTAATGAGATCTGTCTTACACAAACACATGAATCAAAGGAAGAAGAAATTAGGTTCTTCTGAAGGTCATCATGGTGCTCTTTCTAGAAAGGGTCTGAAGACTTAACAGCCAAAAACAACAGGTACCTGCAACACACTTCCCTACCACGCTTCCGGAAGTGCATGCGGTATAAACATAAGTCTGCTTGCTTTTCCTGAGAGCTGTCCCCTGGCGCAACTTGAAAGCAGGAATTCTAAGGGGAAAGTCAGCCTCCAAACAGTCAAATGTATAAACAGAGCGCACGAGCAGTAGAAGCAAGTGCTTTTTCAGTGAGCATTTAGTAAGTCTGTGCCCAGGCCTTGTGCGTGCCTGGTGAATGTTCGACCACTAAGTTAAACCTTTAGCCCTGGAATGAGTTTTTTTTTAAGACTCAGTTATATTTGGTCTATAAGAGATATACTTCCAATAATGGGTATAGTGACAGGCAGAAGGTCAACGAAGAAAGGACATACAAAAAGCTGTAAGCTAACAAGCTACACCTAGTGTACATCTAACAAACTCCCCACCCAACAAAAACTGAACATACTCTCTCCTCTGGTATGCATAGAACATTCTCCAGGCCATATGTTAGGCCCTAAAACAAATACACAAGGATTGAAATAGTATGAAGTATGTTCTCTGACTATGATGGAATATAACTAAAAATCAATTACAGAAGTGTTGAGAGCCGCTGAAGCTGGAAAGTAGTTGTACATGCAGGATAAAGCCAGCCTGAGAACACAGGAACTCCTTGGAGTAAACAAGCCATTGAAACTTTGTTAACTGGTTGCTGGGCAGGGAGGCAGAAATTAACCAGACTCTCTGGAGACTATAACAACTACTGTTTTTGGGCAGTCCTCCTGCTCATTAGGTAAGAGGTAACTCCACCTGACCCAGCTATCTCTTGTCTTTATTTTCTAAATCCTCCAGCTGTTCCCCCCGCACCCCTGAGAGACCACGAGTCCCACACAGAAGGAAATATGTGGATATTAAACAATATATCACTAAATAACCTGTCAGTCAAAGAAGAAATGAGAGAAATTACAAAATACTTTGAGATGAGTGGAAATAAAATACAACATATCAAAACTTAGAGGATATGTTTAAAAAAGGATTTCAACTGGGCTGGGGATATAGCTCAGTGGAATAAATGCCTGCCTGGCAAGCACAAGGTCCTGAGTTCAATCCCTGGTACCTTTAAAAAAAAAAAAGGATTTCAATTCAATAACCTACTCTTTCATCTTAAGAAACTAGAAATTGCCAGGCAAAGTGGCACACACTTGTAACCCCAGTGCTTGGGAGCCAGAGGCAAGGAGATCACTGACTTTGAGGCCAGAATGAGCTGCATAGTGAGTTCAAGGCCAGCCTGAAATACATAATGAGACCCTATCTCAAAAAAGACCAACAACAACAGAAAAAAACAAAAACTAGAAACATAGGATCAAACTAAACTCAAAAGAAGAAGAAAAGAAAATAAGAATAATTAGAACTAAAAAAAGATGAAAGTGAGAATAGAAAACAATGCAAAAAATCAATAAAATCAAAAGTTGTTTCTTTGGCCGGGCATGGTTGTACACACTTGTAATCCCTGCACTCAGGAACCTGAGGCAGGGGGATCACTGTGAGTTCGAGGCCAGCCTGGGCTACATAGGAAGACCCAGTCTAAAAAAAAAGGTTTACCTTTGTTTTTTATTAATATGTGCAGTACATAATGATTACATGCATCGTGGGGAATCAGTACATGTGAATAATATATCTCAACTCTTATCCTCCTTCTCCTCTGCCTCCACTTTACTTTTTTGTCAGCATCAGATTCATTTATTCATTTTATAAGTTTTTATCAAGTTAATTATCATAAACAGACTAAAAGCCAGACTAACAAACCAAAAAACATAAAACACATAAGACAATACATTGGCCATATGGTATCACAATAACTTTTTCTCTCTCTTTTTTTTCCTATTGTCTGTCTGTTATTTTGTATGGTATTTATATATCGGGGCTCTCCTATAAGAGAAACCATGTGCTATTTAAACTCATGTGTTGGAAACCACTACAAAGTGGCTCTGAGCAGGATTTACTATTAACCAACTGGCTTTCCATGTTTACTTGTGAGTTGCCTGAAGCTCAGGCACCTTGTCTGATGATGGGCAGCAGACTCATAGTAGGTAACCTCTGTGGGTCACTGGTCTCTGCTGAGGCCTGTATTGGCCTGTGAAGTGGCAACACCTCAAGGGACAAGGTAAGGCCACAGCTGATGATGTTTGGCTCCAATTCCAATTAACTTAAAGGAGACTGCAGCTGCAGGCTGCACACTCCTACAATAAATGCCAGCCTAAAGATAACAGTTTTCCTGATCAACATAATTTGCTACCTGGGAAAATATTTCCCAAAGTCCTCCTAGATTCCTGCATTTTCTTGAGAATCCCCCTCTTTTGTTTGAAAACCTAATAAATACAGGCTGCCCAGTAAAGTCTTTGTCTTAGCCCAAAGAATCTCAAATTCTGTAAGAGAGTTAGTTGGACCCTCCTGGAGCCCTGAAATCGTTTCAACTGTCTCATTTTATTAAGCCTTCACCGTCCACTCATTTGGGAGGTTGTGGGCCTGATCAGCCTGCAATAACTATGGGTTATTAACCTGATACTCATGTGTCTGATGTGCTTCACTTAAAGTTATGGTCTCAAGATGCATCTATTTTCCCGCAAGTGACTCAAGTGCTTCTGCCTTATGGCCGAGTAGCGCTCTGTTGTGTGTAAACACCACGTTTTCGTTATCCATTCATCTGTTGATGGATATATAGGCTGCTTCCAACGTTAGCTATTATGAATTGTGCTGCATGGGTAGGCAGGTATCATTATAACATGTTGTCTTTAACTCTTTGGGGATGATATCTAGAAGGGAATAGCTGGGTTAAATGGAATTTCTATTTTTAGGGGTTTTTTTAATTTAAAAAAAACTAACAAAACAACAATGAAGACAAAATCAAGACAGCACAAAAGCAACAAAAATGATACATGACCTCAAAACAAAATGATAGGAATTTACAGTGGTTGCTACATTACATACTGTTATCTTCAATAAAGTTGCTCAGTCCACTAGACATAAGAATGTAAGATTACTACTTTGCCCATCATTTCTACTTCTGTATTGCCCAAACAATCAAACACAGTAACAAGTAATAAAAAAATAAAGTAACAACAACAAAAAAAAATGATTTGGAAATGGCTATTTTTAGTTTTTTTAGGAATCTCCATACTGATCTCTATAAAAGTTGTTTCTTTTTAAAAATCAACAAAATGGACAAAGCTTTAGCTACAATGCCCAAGAAAGAGAAAGCAGACACAAATCACTGAAATCAAGAATGAAATAGGAGGCATTACTACTGACTATACCGAAACCAAAGGAACTATAAATTAATACTATAAGTAATTATATAATTATATGCCAGCAAACTAGATAAACTAGATTCAATGGGTGAATTACAGATCTGGACATGGTGGCATGTCCTTTTGATCCTACCACTCAGCAGGCTGAAGCAGAAGGATTACAAGTTGGAAGCGACCCTCGGCTATGTGGCAAGACTATCTCAAAATACCAAGGAAAAATCGAGTGTGGTGGCACACATCTGTAATCCCAGCACTTGGAAGGCTGAGGCAAGAGGATTGTCATGAGTTCAAGGCCAGCCTGGGCTACACAGTGAGTTCAAGACCAGCCAAACTACATAGCAAGACCCTTCCTCAAACAAAACAAAAGCCCAGAAAAAATTGAAAGATTTCTGAAAAGATGCAAACTACTAAAACCAACTACAGAAAAAAATAGAAAAATCTGAACATACTTATGGTAAGTAAAGAGATTAAATGAGTAGTCCAAAGAATTACCACCAAGAAAAACACATGACCTGACAATTTCACATAGACTATCCATTACCGAGAGGTATTTACCCTAGGATACAAAGTTGGTTCAGCAAAGGAAAATCAATGTAACAGTGCATATTAACAAAATAAAGTAGGAACACTACATGATCATCTGTAATAGATGCAAAAGGAAAAAGATCAATTAAAAAACATCCAAGCTGAGCATGGTGGCAGATGCCTATAATCCCAGCCGAGGCAACCTGGGCAATTAAGTGAGACTGTCTCAGGAAAAAGAGCAAGAAGGAAGGAAGGGAGAGAGAGAGGGAGGAAAAAAGAAAATAAAATAAAAAGGGCTGAGGACATAGCTCAGTGCAAAGTCCCTGAGTTCAATGCCCAGTACCAAAAAGATCCACTTAATAAGTGATAAAGCATCTAAACAGACTTTTTTTCATAGAAGATAGAAGATGTAGCCAATAAGCACATGAAAGACACTGGCATCCTTATTTGTGAAGAAAACTCAAGCATAAACCACAGTGAGATTAAACACTTCATACCAATAGGGTAGCTATGATACAAACATTGGAAGAGCCAGGCACACTGGTGCACATCGGTAATTCTAACATTTTGGAAGGCCGAGGCAGGATGAGAGTAAATTCAAGTCTTGATGGGCAATTTAGAAAGAGCCCTGTCTCAAGAAATAAAAACAGGCTGGGGAGGGGATGTAGCTCAGCGCACAGGCCCTCCACTCAATCCCCAATGGTGATGGTGGTGGTGGTGACGGGGCTGAGCGTGGGGCCCAGGGGTACAGCATCCCTGGCTTTGGTTCCCAGTAACACACACACAAAAACAAACAGAAATCATTCGTGTGAAGTAAAGAAACTGGAACCCTCAGGGATATAAATGGTGCAGCTGCTTTGGAAAGCCACCTGGCAGTTCCTAAAGTGGCTAAACACAGTTACTGTTTTACCCGTCATTTCTCCTTCTGCATTACCCAACAGGAAAACACTTCACACAAACACTTGTCTGGAAACATTCATGCCAACATTATTCACAGTAGCCAAGAAGCAGAAACAACACAAATATCCATCCACAATGAATGAATAAACAGATGTGGTCTAGCCACATGTGAAATAGTATTTGTCAATGAAAGCCAGTAACGGAGCCAGATGTGGCGGGGCACACCTGGGATCGCAGCTCCCTGAGAGACGGAGGCAGAAGGATTGCAAATTTGAGCTCAGCCTGAGCAATATGGTAGCTTAGCAAGACCCTGTGTCAAAATGAAAAATAAAGAAGGGCTGGGGATACAGCTCAGTGCAAAAGCCCCGAGTTCAGTCCCCAGCACCTCCAAACAACAGAGCACAAAAGTCCACTTGTAGTTATCAGGGTTTTGGAGGGAGGAGGGCTACGGAGTGCTGCTAATGTTTACAGGGAGTGGGGTGTGCTGACATTTCATAGTGGCAATGTTTGTACAACTCTGAAGATAGTAAAATCCCTTTATTTGAGGCAGGCAGGTGGTACACGCCTGTAATCCCAGCAGTCAAGAGGCCGCGTCAGGAGGATTGCTATGAGTTCCAGACCAGACTGGGCTATAAAGTGAGTTCAGGGCCAGCCTGAAATGCGTAGCAAAAGCATGTCTCAAAAAAAAAAATCCCCTTATCTGGTACTTTAAAGGGGTTGGATTGTATTTTAGATGAATTTTTATTGTTTTTTTTTAATCTTCAAGCAGCTAAGATGTTCTTCAACAAGTCATTGAAATAAACAAATTATGGAACATAGTATGGAATACTATTTAGCAATAAAAGCTACACACATGCATATACACTTCTGGGATGAGTTTCTGGGGAATTCTGCTGAATTTTAAAAACCCAATCCTAACATGTTAGACTGTTTCGGCTAGGGACAGAATGTTTGTGTATCCTGAAACTGATTGGTTGAAACTCTAATCCCCAATGTGAAGTATTTGGGGTTTGGTTCCGTGGGCGATGAAAAGGTCATGAGAGTGAAACCCTCATGAGGAGAGGAAAGCCTTATAGAAGAAGAGATGGGCATGCTGGGCAGGGAGCCCAGTGGCAGAGTGCTTGCCCAGCGTTCAGGACACTTTGTGTTCAACCCCAGCACCTAAACAAATAAACAGAAGAAGGCACAAAGGGAAAGCTTGCTTCTCCTCAGCCTCTGCCACGAGGACACACTAGGAAGCCGGCCAACTGCAAAGTGGAAAAACATCTCGCCTGGCTTTTACCCTAACCATAGGCCTCAGCTTCCAGAACTGTGGGGAATACATTTCTGTTGGTCAAGCCACACAGTTGACAGTATTATATGAAGCAACCTGAAGTGACTAAGACAGTCTGATTCCATTACAGTGTCTGTGCAATGACACGTTTTCAGAAAACAGGAAGCAGAGGAGTGATTTTCACGGAGGGCCTTGCCGCAGGGAAGCAAGTATGAAAAGTGGGAAAGGTCCTTATGGTGATGGAAATGTTCAATTTCTTGCACATGATGTGGATACAAACTTCACACATGTAATGAAGTTTATAGAACCAAATGCATGTGAGCATGCACACACAGAGAGTGAGAGCAAGTAGAACTATGTATATCTGAATAAAATCACTAGATTGCGTCTGTGCTAAACTCCTGGCTATAGCATTGTACTATGGTTTTGTAAAATATCTCCATTGAGGGAAACTGGGTAAGTTGTACACAGGATCTCTTTGCATTATTTCTTACAAATGCATGTGAATTTTGAGCCCGTCAGTGGTGCACATGCCCGTAATCCCAGCAGTGGGGAGGCTGGGGGAAGAGAACCCCCACTAGTTCCAGGCCAGCCTGGGCTTCATAGTGAGTTCAAGACCAGCCTGAACTACTGTATATAACAAGACTCTGTGTCAAAAAACAAAACAAGACAGCATGTGAATCTACAGCGATCTCAATGACATTTCTAACTTTAAAAATGAGATTTGGGTTTCCAGGTCACTCCCTGTATTTCCTGACCAGTCCTCCTTCTTCTAGGGAAGATTGTGGCTCAAGGAGGTAAACGCGGTCCCCCGCAGTCTCCAGTAAAGGAAACTCCCGGGCACTAGCTAGGATAGAGAACACAGGATAGAGAACACAGGATAGAGAACAGAAAGTTAATGAAGCCAAATAGCTCTGGCCCACTGCCCCAGACTACTCAAGGTGCCAAGCCCCGTAACGCTCTTCCAACGAGTGGGCAGTGTCTGGCTTGGCCAAGAAGCCAGGCTTAAAAATAGCGGAATGAACACGTACTGGCTAGGGGCCAGGCTTGGTCAGGACAAGGCTGTCAGGCTGATGACACAGGGAGCTGGGCGCAAGACTGACGCTGAAAACTACAACTCCCAAGGAGACCCGCGGCTGGCCCCCAGGAGGCTATCATGTGATCCGTGCTCACGTGTCTCCTCAGCCGGCTTGGGAATGAGGCACACTTAGGTAGGTGGCAGGAGGTGGGGTCCGGGAGGGAGACGCGCCAGGTGCCAGGGTCCCTGGAGTCCCCCGCCGAGGCAGAACCTGGGTCCATTTCCTGCAGGGCTCCGGACCCGGAGCTCGGCCCACGCCCACCCTTTGTGGCGCCGGCTGCGCAGCGCCGGAGTCCACCTGGCCCTAGGCCGGGATCGGGCACCGGGAGCCCCTCGCTAACTACCTCACGTCGCCCACCGACCCCCTCCTGGCCCACCTTCCAATGCAGCCCAACCCCTGTATATCAGAACTCCAACTCCAGGCTGGACTGAGACCCGCCCTGGGTGGCTCTGAGGGGCTTGCTGTCATGGTTACATCTCTCCGTCCAGGGCATAGGGCGTGGGCTTCTGCCTGGGACCCTGCCGAGATCCCACTATGACGTTAGTCCTCCCTCTCCCTCCGGAGGCCGTTTGCCCTCTCTGCTCTGGCACTTCCTTCCCCGAGTTGGTGTGGAGCTGCCCTCTCCCCTGCCCTCCTCTGCTGAGCCAGCCCAGAAACAGCCCAAACGCTTCTCCCTGCTGACTACGGATTTTAGGTAAAGCCTTGAGAAAGGACTTGAGCCCCGAGAGAGGTGAGGAGAACCAGACCCGACATCTGGGAAGAAGAGCCTTCCACCACCCTGCTGCACAGAGCAGGTAAGTTGGGAACAGGGAGCTGAGTAATGGGGGGGCAACTCGGCCCCCACATCTGTGAGGACCTCAGCTTGAGCTCCTATGTGGTGGGAGCCCAGAGGTGGGGGTGCCCTGCAGGATCCGGAGCCCCTCTGAGCTTGTGACCTTGGACACTCACCAGCCACCCTCATGGGGTGAATAGGTGGAGGAGGTGGTCCAGCCCACTCTGGAGCCAGGCAGGAATCCTGGGGGTCCAGAGACTCTCCCCCACCTTCACTGCTCACTGCTTGGATTTTTCGCTGAGTCGCTGGTGGAGGGGCAGGTTGTGTCACAGGATGAAGTCCTGTGGTGAGGTCTGATCTTTCTGAATTCAGCCGCAGCAGAGAGCTGTCCCCTCTGGGGCTGTGGGCCGTGGTTATGTGCTTGATGACAGGTGCATCTGCACTCTCTCGGTTCTCTCTCAAGAGGCTACAATTTCCAGATTCCTCCGTCCCATCATAAGGAGAAGCAACCAGGAAGCAGCCCCAGGGGCCAGGGAGCTGCCTCGGCAGGGGGATGGCTCTGTGATTGACAGTGGTTAGGTTGTCCTTTTGGCAGAACCTGATGGGTTTCTTTTTCTTCCTTATGGGCTACAAAGAGTAAGCCAGCGAGGGAGAAGCGCAGAATAGAGTGAGTTTTGTCCGAATGCCCTCAGATCAGGACTGAGGGAGGAAGAGGCTCAGGAAGTGAAACTGGTGGATTTTGCCAGCCCAGGTGGTAACTGATGAAAAGCTGCCCCTGGGAGGCTACTCGCAGCTCATCACTCATGGACCTTGCTCTTGTCTTCGGGGAGTGCGCGCCGGGGAGCGAATTAAGGCCTTGTTTCCGTGCACTAAGCGCGTGTTCTACCTCTGACCTGCCTGCCCAGCCCCTGCCAATCCGGCCTTTGCCTTGCTCTTCCTCCCATCCGCTGCCCCAGTGCCTCTGTGCCATGGCTACCCGCCACATATCACCAGGCCCCGGTTTGGTGATGATTTGCTCTCTGCTTGCTCGGGGTTGAGCATTCTTAGGCTTTGTGGGGGCAAGGCAAGACGGAAAGGGGCATCTGCAAACACAGCAAAAGCCATGACCCGCTCTTGGGGCAGGGGATTGCTGGGAATTGAACCCAGGGCCTCACACATGCTAATAAGCATCCACTCCACCACGGAGTTATGTCCCTGACCCTATGACCACTTATTGAGTGCTAAGCCCTCACTGATACTAACACAGTTCTCAGGGGAACTTGGGATGTGCAGGCTCAGAGGGGTGAAGTGACTTGCCCACGGTCACACAGCTGGGAAGTGGAAGAGTCGGCAGTGAGACTTCAGAGTCTAATCCAAGTCCCACATGACAGACTGCAATCTGAGGGCTGCTTGTTGATCTGGGTTTGGGCTTGGTTCTTTAAGACTATCATTTCTCAGACCAGGCATGGTGGCACATGCCTGTAATCCCAGCCCTTGGGGGGCTGAGGCAGGAGGATCGCTGCAAATTCGAGACCAGCCCAGGCTACAAAGTGAGCTCAAGGCCAGCCTGAACTGCACAGGGAGACCCTGTCTCAAAAAGACTGTCATTTCTCTTAGGAGTCTTGGGCTGTAGCTGAACCTTGGAAATACCGAGGGTCGGTTTTCAGGGCTGGGTTCCTCAGAGCACCTCAAGTTCTGGGAAGAAGAAACTTCTTTCTGGTTTTCAAGAAAGGACCAAGGCTGAGAGGAGAACTGCAATTCATCTGTGTTTGCCCAGAGTGAAGAGAACCAGTCAGGTAGCAAGTGCAGTGTCTGAGTTCGGCCGCGTCCACGGTGCCCTTTGGGGCCTGGGGCCGGGACAAACACAAGCAGGTGGATGCTCTAAGGCCGAACAGGCCAGGGTCTTGTTGCTGTTGATGCTGCTGCTGCTGCTGTTTGTTTCTTTGTGGTCCTGGGGGTTCACGCTTGGTTTTCAAATCCCAGGTCCACGACCTATTGCTACGTGACTCCAGGTAAAATGCCTCCCGGCTTCACATCCCTGGGCTTCAGTGTCCTCCTCGTAAAGCAGTGACCATTAGGTCACCTTTTAGGGCTATGCTGCAGGGTAAAGGAGGTGTAGCATCCCATAGCTGCCACAGCGGAGGTCACATCATGGCGGAAGCACGCGTCCAGCAGCAGAGCTTGCAGTCTGGCACCAGAGAGCAGTCCTGGTGCCGCGATGATAGCACAGGGAAAAAGGCGGAGAGGAAACCAGGCGGAGCAGTGCGGGGCCCTCACGTGGCTGCAAGAAAGCCACAGTGAGCGTCTGAGGAAGTAGGAAGAAACGGGACCTGGGCAGGGGGCAGCAAGGAGGCTGGGGGAGCATTTCACAGCTAGGACTATTGATTAATTTCCTGAGGACATCCCTGGCAGTCATGGGGGACACGAGTGAGAATTAGCCTGAATTTTGAAAGGCCTTGAAAGCCACCCATAATTTAGTGTCTAGACTGTAGGGAGGCTGCCTGGGCCTCTCTAGTGCCAACATGTCAGCACCCTCTCTCTGTGTTCAGGTCTTATTTTCCCTACAGGTCCTAAAACAAGCAGGGTTTGCCTCTGACACATTTATGTGTCTACCACTCCACACGATGTTCTCCACAGAGAGGCACCTAGATTTGAATCCTAGCCAGGTGATTTTTTTTTTTTAATTGTGGCACTGGGAATTGAACCCAGAGCCTTTACACTGAGCTACATCCCTGGCTCTTTTATTTTTTATTTTGAGACAGGATTTCACCAAGTTTCCCAGGCTGGGCTTGAACTGGCAATCTTCCTGCCTCAGCTTCCCAGAGTGCTGGATTACAGGAATCAGCTGGCTACTGTGGGATCTTGGCAAATTTGTTTTACCTTCGTGGGCCCCAGCCTCCCTATATCAGGGTAACAGAAGTACTTGCCTTTATCCCCTCTAGGCTGAAAAGAGTCTCCGTAATACAACAGCCTTGAACAGGCAAGTGTTCCCTCCGCCACCCCTGGGATGTGGTTGTGAGGCAGGAAGAGGCTCTCAGTGCCATGGCCCAGGTCAGCATCAACAGTGACTACAGTGAGTGGGTCCCCAGCACAGATGCTGGGGAGCGGGCTCGACTGCTGCAGAGTCCTTGTGTGGACACAGCCCCCAAGAGTGAGGGCGACACCTCCCCTGGGGTCCCTGACAGAGGCACCACTTCCACGCTTGGGGCAGTCTTCATCGTGGTCAATGCCTGCCTGGGCGCAGGACTGCTCAACTTCCCAGCAGCCTTCAGCACTGCTGGGGGCGTGGCGGCCGGCGTCATGCTACAGATGGTGAGTGCCCGGCTGGTGGCAGTGTGTGTGGGCTCTAGGCTTCACCAGGGAGCTCTGGGGCAGGCACGGTCAGCAGGGACAGAGACTGGTGTCCTTCTCTCTCTTACACACAGGCAGACGTTCCCCCATCTGTCTCTTCCCCGTCAGAGAGATGTGAACATGAGTGCAAATGTAGTTTCCTAGGTGTTCCATGGAGCTTGTGGTTATGTTTTTTTAAAAAACAGACCCTTTCTTGTGGAACTACTGATGGGCTGTTTACCGATGAGATGAGAATTGGCTTCAGAGGAGGGAGGGGAATAAGAGGCAGCAAAACTGACTGTCAACTGGTCACCTTTGAAGTAGAAATGGCGCATGGGAAGCCCCTGTACTGTTCTCTCCACTCTTGTGTGAGAAGTATTTCTCTGAAGACGTTCTGTGTTTAAAGAAAATCTCAACTTGGCAACATCTAGCTGTTTATTAAAATCTCTTGCAAGATGAGACCCACTTGCCTGAGTCATGCTGGGCGCTGGCCCAGTCCTGCGAGCTTGGCTTGCAGGCCCTCCCCATGCCCGCCTGTGCTGTCCCTGCCTGCAGGGCATGCTGGTCTTCATCATCAGTGGCCTCGTCATCCTGGCCTACTGCTCGCAGGCCAGCAATGAGAGGACCTACCAGGAGGTGGTGTGGGCCGTGTGTGGCAAGCTGACGGGCGTGCTGTGTGAGGTGGCCATCGCCATCTACACCTTTGGCACCTGCATCGCCTTCCTCATCATCATCGGGGACCAGCAGGACAAGAGTGAGGTTCTCCCCAGCATGCCCACTCCAGCCCGAGGGCCCCTGGGCTGGGGGCAGAAGCTGCTCACCCACCTGGCCTTCGTCTGGAAATCCTCCCTCCAGGCTCCTGGGCCCATTAAGAGGGAGGTCCTGGGGCCCAGCAGAGCGGAAGGCCACACCCTGCGGTGGCCCGCGTGACATTCCCTCTTTCCTCCCTACGCAGTTATCGCAGTGATGGCCAAGGAGCCTGAGGGGGCCTTTGGCAGCCCCTGGTACACAGACCGCAAGTTCACCATCAGTCTCACCGCCTTCCTCTTCATCCTGCCCCTCTCCATCCCCAGGGAGATTGGTTTCCAGAAATATGCCAGGTTCGGAGGCCCCACCCCAGCCTGGGCCAGACTGAAGCTCTGCTCACAGGCAGCTGGAGATCCAAGAGCTGCTGGGATCTCTTCTTGGCAGGCCAAGGCTTAGCTCCTCTGACTTTGGAGCCCAGTTCTGTGAGCTGTGGAATTGAATCTATGCATTTCCCAGGGGCCAGGAGTACCAGTCCGGTCCCCACCAGCTGTCCAGCCCCTCCCCAGCTGTGGCAGGTCTCTCTGAAACTGACTTCTCAGGCATCGTTGAGGCCCTGTTTGGCATAGTCCCCAGTGTTCCATGGACACCTGTGGTCCCTTGAGCTGGGTGTGGGCACCGCTGGGAATCAAATCAGATGGGGCAGCTGGGACTGGGAGGAGAAGGTCGGTTTCTTCTTCCTGCAGCTCCCTGAGCGTCGTGGGCACCTGGTACGTCACTGCCATCATCATCATCAAATACATCTGGCCAGATAAAGAGATGACCCCAGGGGACATCCTCACCAGGTGGGTGACAGCCCTCGGGAAACAGGATAGAAGCCACCATGCAGTCCCCAGGAGGGGCTGGGTCAGGCATCCAAATGCCACATAGCCAAATCTCCCTGAAGCTTGTTGGGTCATCAAGCTGACGCATGGGTTATTGCAGCAATGCAGCAAGAGATTCTGGTCTCTTACTGGAGGGAAGAGTGAGAGCCAGAGGCAGGAGGAGACTCTGCCACCAGCGACCAAGAAGTGTGCCAGTGTGGGACAGGGCACCAGGCTGGGAGACTGATAGGAAGCAATGGCACATTTTTCCAACTTGTGTTTATCTGTATTTTTTTTTCTTTTGAGACAGGGTCTCGCTGTGTAGTTCAGGGTGGCCTAGAATTCACTGTGTAGCCCAGGCTGGCCTTGAATTCACAGTGATTCTCTTGCCTCAGCCTCCCAAGTATTGGGGTTACACGCATGTGCCACTATACCTGGATCATTTTTTTTTAACAGAATATACCAGAAAAACAAAGTCCAGCCTGGCGTGGTAGTACACGCCTGTAATCCCAGCAGTCGGGAGGCTGAGGCAGGAGGATCATTGTGAGTTCGAGACCAGCCTGGGCTACAAAGTAAGCTCAAGGCCAGCCTGAACTGGATAGCGAGACCCTGTCTCAAAAAGAAGGAAAAAAAAAACAAAGAGAAACAAAGTCCATGAGCTAGAAACTCTGAATTTTGGTCCCAGAGAGGCCTTTCAAAGCCTCATGTGCTGCTGGCTCCTCACTGGCCTCAGGCTCACTATGTGTTCAGTGTGTAGAGCCCTGCTAGAGCCCACCATGGGATAATGAGGAACGAGGGTGTGTTTGGTGGCTCTCGGGTTCGCAGGCAACACACACTGGTATTTTGTCCGCAGGCCGGCTTCCTGGATGGCTGTGTTCAATGCCATGCCCACCATCTGCTTCGGATTTCAGGTGCCAGCTGCAAGGTCCCTGCTGTCCCCTGGGAGAGAACCCTTATTACAGGCAGGGTGGGAGAGTCCTGGGAAGAAGGAGAAAATGGGTCCCCAGGGCTTGCCCTTGTCCCTGCAGCCTGTGTCCCGAAGGAACCTCCTCCGGAACCTGAGGGTGAGGTGCCTTCCCCGCGGTGACCATGCACTTCACCCGGACAGTGCCACGTGAGCAGTGTGCCCGTCTTCAACAGCATGCGGCAGCCCGAGCTGAAGACCTGGGGCGGGGTGGTGACAGCTGCCATGATCATAGCCCTGGCTGTCTACATGGGCACAGGTGCGTGCTCCCCCCAAGGCCCAGGTGCGGGGTGTCCCCACTCCCCCTCGAGCCCTCGGACCTACCTTTCCTGGGGCAGCCCTGCATTCCCAGCAGGATCTCTAACATTGGCTTGAACTTGAGCTGCCTGGGGCCACTTCCACCAAGACGGAAGAGGCATGTCTACCCATCCATTCCTCAGTTCTGAGCCAGTGCCCAGTAAATGCTAAGAGCCATTCTCAGTGTGGGGCACCACAGAGATGGGGGAGCCTTGTCCTGCCCTGTGGGGCTGCAGTCTCATTGAAGACACGGTCGAGAGGGGAGAGGGAGAGGGAGGGGCGGCTTTCACAGCAGGCTCCTCTCTGGAGAGGGGACACTGGGGATGGGGACCATGGAAAAGAGCCAGACAGTGACAAGCTGGGAGGAGCGTCACAGACAAGGAGCTGCTGAGTGCCAAGCTTCTGAGGCGGGGACGGAAAGGAGGTCTGTGTAGCAGGGAGTCGGGGGCAGGTGGCAGTGACCCGGGCAGGTGACGGGAGGAGCCAGCTGCCATGGGATCGTGAGAGAAAGCAGAAAGCATTTTAAGCAGGGGACATGGCTGGGGGAGAGAGGGCGCTGCTGCAGTGTGACATGGTTTGGGTGGGAGGGGGCAGGACGGGGAGCCTGGGGAGGGCGGACAGGAGCCACCTGCGCCAGTTCTGTTCCCCGCAGGAGGGTCTGGGCAGATCTAAGAGTCAGCGTAGAAGCTCCGAGACAGCAGCGTGCTGCTCAAGTTCAGGTTCACAAAGGCCGCAGTGCAGGGACAAGCGGGGTTCTGGCAACGGGGCATCTGAGGAGGCGCAAGGTCAGCAGCTCCCCCAGCTGACTCCCCCAGGCCCAGCCCACACCTCCAGAGCTGCTTGGCGTCCTGATGCTGCGTGAAGCAGGACTTGGCGGTCCACCGCCTGACCCGGCCCCGTCCCTGCCCACAGGCATCTGTGGCTTCCTGACTTTCGGAGCTGCCGTGGACCCCGACGTGCTCCTGTCTTACCCTTCGGAGGACGTGGCTGTGGCTGTGGCTCGCGCCTTCATCATCCTCAGCGTGCTCACCTCATACCCCATCCTGCACTTCTGTGGACGGTGAGGCCCCCTCCCCGCCCGCGCGGAGCCCCTGTAAGCCCTTCAGCCCAGCCCTTGGCCCTCTTTGAAACCACTGGGGAGAAGCTGAAGCCCATGGCAAAGAGTCCAGGCCTAACAAGGCGGCCGCCTACTCCAAGCTGGATCTCAGGGTGCCTTTGCCCCCAGCAGTCTGAGTCCTCCAAGAGTCTGGAGTCCAGATCTGTTCCTGAGCTGGCACATGGTCTCCTGGCCCTGGAAGCCCAGGACAGTTCCTTTAGAGGCGGATTAACAGTGCTGGTTCCCGTGAGATGAAGCAGAGCGCTCAGCCCATCACCTTCACCCTCTCGTCCAGCCCCACAGCAGCCAAGGCCAGGTGTTAGTAGGCCCTGGTTACAGAAGAGGGAACCCAGACCTGGGAGTCAGGGCCTTCCTCACAGTTGGCCCTGTGTAGGGCCCGGCTGCTGTGAGATGGGGGCGGTATTAGGGCGTCCCTGAGCCCCTGCGCTTGTGCACAGGGCGGTGGTCGAGGGCCTGTGGCTGCGCTACCAGGGCGTGTCCGTGGAGGAGGACGTGGGGCGGGAACGGCGGCGGCGCGTGCTGCAGACGCTGGTGTGGTTCCTGCTCACCCTGCTGCTGGCGCTCTTCATCCCTGACATCGGCAAGGTCATCGCGGTCATCGGAGGCCTGGCTGCCTGCTTCATCTTCGTCTTCCCAGGTGCGGAGCCTGATGCCCTGTCGCTCAGCCCTGAGCGTGGACTCCCAAGGCCTCCCTGGCCTCTGCTCCCTGCTGGCTCTAAACCGGCCCTGGAAAGTAGCCGCCTGCATCTGGCACTCAGCAGTGGATAGATACTGGGCTCTGCCCAGTATGGCCCCGAGGGGCAGGGGCCTGGCAGAGCTGCCCTGACACAGGAGACCCGAGCCCTAGCCCTGGGTCCTGCGGATCCTTGGGATACTGTCCTGTCCCGTCTGCCCTGAGTTCCCCATATTCCTCTGTTCCTGCTATCCAGGAGGCCTCTTCCTGCTCAGCCCTTCCCACCAGCCTGGGAGCAAGGGATCCACACCAGGCCAGCAGTGCACTGGGAGGGACCCCGGGGCGCGCACCACCACTGGGTCACACTGAGTGCTGTCCCTTTTGCTCTGAACCTTATGTGCAACCAAAGGGTGTTGGCCAGGTATTGAGCAGTGCGGGACAGCAGAGGCCAGGTCTGCAGAGTAGAGTAGGTAAGGGTCTCTGCAGGAGAAAACCTCGGCCTTTCTCCACCACCACCACTGCCTCTTAGTGGGGCGGGGCCTGGGCAGAGGGAGGGAGCCCCTGCCCTATAGACGCAGGGCCACTTCTTCTCTTCCAGGGCTGTGCCTCATTCAAGCCAAACTCTCTGAGATGGAGGAGGTGAAACCAGCCAGGTAAAGCAGGGCCAGTGCTGAAGGTCCTCTCAGGGAGGTAGGAGATGGGGAGGGCGGAGGGGACCTTAAAACAGGTAGGAGGCAAGAGACTTGTGTACTTAGCTGGGCTGGAGGTGCATACCTGTAATCCCAGCCTTCCAGGAGGCTGAGGCAAGATCAGAACAAATTCCAGCCCAACCTGGGCTACTTAGTGACTTAGCAAGAGACATTGCATTTGCATCGCAAAGCATTGAACAAAGGGCCCAGAACATTGCTCAGTGCAAGGGTGCTGGGTTCAGTCCCTTAGTACTGCAAAAAAACAAACAACAACAACAACAACAAAAATCGGGCTGGGAATAAGTGCCTGCCTGGCAAGCACAAGGTCCTGAGTTCAATCCCCAGTACTGCAAAAAAAAAAAAAAAAAAAAATTCCACAAAACTTGCAGTGACACATGCCCGTAATAATCCCAGCTTCTCAGGAGGCTGAGGCATGAAGGTTGTAACTTCAAGCCCAGCCTAGGAAATTTAGTGAGACTTTGTCTCAAAATAAAAATAAAAAGTGCCCAGGGATATAGCTGATTCGATCCCCAGTACTGGGGAACAATTGATGAGTCAGAGGTCATGTTCATTTTACATTGGCACATGGCTTCAAGGCTGTGCAGGAGCCCCAGCAACAGTGAATGACCGTGCCCTTTCACCCATACTTGCTCCTGTGCTATACACTGTAGCTGTTTTACCAGGTGTGGTGTGGTGGCACACACCTGTAATCCCAGAACTTGAGAGGCAGAGGCAGGAAGATGGCTGAGTTCGAGCCCCGCCTGGGCTACTAAGTGAATTCCAGGCCAGCATGGGCTGCACAGCAAGACCTTGTCTCAAAAATCAAACAGCAACAAAGAAAAAACAATAGCTGTTTTAAGTTCTGTTAGTCTAGGGGATGAAAAACATCATCCTGCTTTAACATGCACATTTCCCTGCACAGGAGAGGTTAAAGAAAAAAAGAAAGAAAAAAGGTTCCATGCTTTAAGGACAATTATTCTGTAATACTACTTCTTTATTAAAGAAAACTCAATAAATACACACCAGCTGTGGTAGCCCATGCATGTGATCCCAGCACTCAGGAAGCTGAGGCAGGAGTATCACTAGTTTGAGGCTAGCCTCAACTACATAGCAAGACCTTGACTCCAAAACAAAACAAAAACAAACTTTAAAACATGCCCCAGATATATATAAAGAAGACCAAAAAAAACAACACTTAATCTCAGTACCAAGTGATAATCCTGTTGCTGTTTTTGATACGTATGTTTGCAGATGTTTGAGGGTTTTTTTTCCCCAATATTAGGGATTAAACCCAGAACCTCACACGTGCTAGGCAGGTCCTAGGCAACCTACTGAGCTACATCCCCAAGCCAGATGTTGGTTCTTTTTTAATGAAATGGATCACTTTGTGTGCAGCCTGGTTTTTTTCCTAAGAATCTTCCCAGCAGAAGATCCGCATCCTATCCCTGGCATGCTCCGAACAGTCAGTTCACCCCATCAGGTCCCACTTTTCTTGCCTGGCACTAGGGACAATACACCAGGCCTCAGGCCTCTTTATGAAAAAGTCCTTGGGAAGTCAGATGTCCTCTACCAACAGTATAAGTGGGTGTGGAGCTTGACTGAAGTGTACGTCAGTGTATGTATGGATGTGCGCGTATACATACACAAGTCTGCAGTCAGCAGCAGGATGACTGATCAGGCCCCTCTCATCCTCTACGGTGCAGCTGGTGGGCCTTGGTCAGTTACGGAGTTTTCTTGGTCACTCTGGGAGCCTTCATCTTTGGCCAGACCACAACCAACGCCATCTTTGTGGATCTCTTGGCATAACCACTGCCTAGAAAGAGGCACATGGCCTTGGCCACTGGACCCAGGAACCTGCCTCTTAGAGCTGTGGGGCCATCCCAAGCCCAACATCATTCTGGCTGGAGGGTGACATCTGCACGTCTAAGGGCAGTTCTGGAGCAGCACCCGGCCCCGCACCTATGAACTGCTCAGATCCAGCCCCCTCCAGCCCTGGCAGTGCCATGGATGGTGGCAGAGTATCTCGTGTCATAAAGGGACTTCCATTTCCGAACTCTCAGTTCTCCATGCCTGGACCCCAGGGGTGAAGACAGCCTCAGAAGACCCAGGTGTGAAGACGGAGTCTCAAGTCAGGCAGGGTGGCACACGTCTGAATCCCAGCATTCAGGAGGCTGAGAGGAGAGGATCACCACAGGTTCAAGGCCAGCTAAGGCTGTAGTGAGGTCAGGGCTGTGAACTACGTAGTGAGACCCTTTCTCCAAAATGGAGAAAAGACCATGTCAAAAGGTCCATCTTTCACACAACAGCCTGTGCCGCATACAGGCTGTGCTCAGGCCTTCGTACCTGCTCTAGTACCTCAGCACCCATGGCCGGTGGTGGCCTCTCGGGGTCTGGCAGTTCCCAGAGGTAGTGCTGAAGTCACACAAATGCTGAGACGGGTAGATGCAGCTTGTCCATTCCCTCGTGGACCCACAGTGAGCCTGGTGGCCCCTTTTCTGTGGCTGGTTGACATTCCTTAAGTCTTGGGGGCCCCATCCTGCCTCTTTCCCAAACTTGATAGTCCAGGTTGGGCGCCCTCCTTCCTCCTCAGACACCACCAAGTCTACTGTTTACAAATGGTGCCAGCCCAGCTCCTAAGCCAGGGGCGCCCGTGCTGTGGTGCTGAACACTGTACTCCTCGTGGCTTCCCCGTGGTGGCGGGGAGTCTGCTTTTCTCTCAGATTTTCAGAGGCTCAAAGTGGGTGACTGAGGAGGCCGGGACCCTCCTCGGAGGCCGGAATGGCCAGAACCCGGTGAACCTTGCCTTCTCTTTCAGCAGTTGCTTCTCCTCTCTCCGCCACTGCTCTCCCCCTCCCCAGCCAACCCAGAGAGAGGGACAGCCGGGTTGCCCAGAACATTCCCTTCTGGCCTGGATCTCAGCTGCTGCCACCCTCCTGCACCCTGTGCTGCTTCCCCGCACCCCACTTCTCCACGCAGCTCACGGTTTTTGTTATTTGAGAGTTGGGAAACCCGCCCCCACGCCCCGCTTCCTCAGCTCCCTACCTCTATGGGGTCCCGCTGTGTGACCCTCTGGCCCCTCTTCTGCACCCACTCAACGTTGGTAAATCCCAGGTACAGACTCAGACTCCCCCCAGGCAACCCCAGCATTTCCCAGGCCCCTCCTACCTCAGCCTTCCCTGTGAGAATGAAAGCCACCCACACCCAGCCAGCAGCCTACCGGTTGGGGCAGTCAGACCTAAGAAGTAGAATCGGGCCTGTAATCCCAGCACTCGGGAGGCTGAAGCAGGAGGATCATTTTGAGTTCAAGTCCAGCCTGGGCTACAAAGTGAGCTCAAGGCCAGTCTGAACTGCATAGTGAGACACTGTCTCAAAAAAACAACAAAAGAAAAGTGGACTCATGTTGGGGCCAAAGTGGACGAGCCGCCTCTCCTCCACCTCCTCTTCCCCACGCCCAGGCCAGCCTCTCTCCACTGTCCTCAGCCTCCGGCACAGCACCAGGCGCTACGTGACTACAGGATATGTCCACAGCTCCCCAGCCTCCAGTGCCGCGTTGGGGGCGGCGGGGGGGGGCAGGGCTGCGTGCTGAGGTGGGCTGGTCCAGGAAAGGAGCCCGACTCCCGCCTCTGAAACTGACCTCAGCCCCTTCGTGTGCTGTTGCTTTCCCACTCCTCACTTCTCCATCCGGGTATTTTTTTGTTTCTTTTCTACACATTCAGAGGTGGGAAGACAGTTAATAAAGGGGCTCGTGCTGCCGAGCTGTGTCTGGTGTCTGTTGCTGGGGGCGGAGCCCAGGCTGTGGCCCGGAGGGAGGAAGGCAGTGGGGGAAGGTATAGGGGTCACTCGTGTGTGCCCCCGTCCTCCGCGTGGCACCACCATGCTCCCTTCACCAAGCAGAAGCCCACGAGTGCCTCTGGACCCCTCCCTGTCCTTCCCCGCTGCCTCGAGGACGAGACTCGGTCTCCAGTCCTGCTCCCCCTGCCCTGACTCCAGCCCTCACTCTGTGCTTCCCGCCGTCCTGAGGCCTCAGACTGGCCTCCTGCTGCACGGCCGCCCCCAACCTCAAATCCGGAATGAGTACCCAACTCCTGAGCACTCGCCCCAGTTTCTCCAGGACGTGCACTGACGGGCTGACGTCCTCACAGAGCCGCTCACCACGCTCAGCGCCGGCAGGAAGATGCTCGGCGGAGCAAAGCCCGCCGTGCTGCCGGTCTTCCTGGCGAGCGAGGGTGACGACGAGGGGCGGCCACCTGCGTACACTTGTAAGCCGTGTTAGGTCCCCAGCAGGGAAGAGAGGGCGTCCTACCGAGGCTGCTCGCTTTCCACTCTTGGAACAGAAGAGCCAGAATAATCAAGGGAGGGAAAGTTTATTTCCACTCGTGGTAGCAGGAGTCTGCACGGCCCTGTTGCCTTGGGCCTGTGGCAGCACAGCACACCGTGGTGGAAGCACGTGGCGGAGAGGCCTGTGCAGCTCGCAGAGGCTGGGACTAAGCAGTAGGTGGGGGCAGGCTCCCCGTACCTCCTCCACGGGAACACCTGCAGCGACCTAACTTCTCCCGAGCGGGTCCTACCCCCTAAAATTTCCACAAGCGGGCCCATCAGCACGTGGGCCTACGAGGACTTTCACCTCCAGACGTTGGCAGGGACCATCAAACTTGAAGACGTGGCGGCATAGCTGGAGCATTCCCCGGCTGTGGGAGGGCTGCCGAAGTGAGTCACTAGGATTCTGGGCCCCCGGCCTGTGTGGCTCCCCCTTTGGGCCAAGGTTCATGGCTGGCTAGAGGGACTGGGGACTGAAGGCTGGCTTTGCCTTGCAAGCTGCGGAAAGACCCGTCTGTGCCAAAGGTGAACTCCGGAGTGGGAAACCAGACTCATCGGTTCCCACGCTGTCCTCACCACACCCCGCCGAACACTCCCCACTCTCGGGGAGCTCTCGGTCACCATCTGTCTCCCGCTGGACGGCACGCGCCGCTGGACCAGAGTGCGTCCTTCTCGGCCAGCAGGCACCTCAGCCCCGGGTGCCGCAGGAAGCGGGAGCTCTGCGGTCGGGAGTGTGAGGGAATGAAGAGCAGCTCGTGCCGAGTCCTTGCCTCGCGCCAATGCTGCACGTGCTTCATCCTCACCTGGTCCCCGCAAATCCAAAGGAGCCAAGGCAAAGGGAAGGTAAACGCTTTGCCCAGGGTCAGTCACATGGGTCACTGGAGGGGAGCCGGCAGGCACTCTTCCCAGCGCCAATCACCGAGTGAGCAGGGGGCACCCAGCCAACCTAATGACCTCTGACTCTGAGGGTGACTACAGGAACCTGCCATCCCCATGTGGGCACCAATGTTGGACCCGGAACCCTGTGTGCTCTTCCAGCTGGTCCAGGTCAGAGGGACCCACCACCTGGAGGCTCTCCAGGCCTCCCTCCCTCTAAAGTGGAGAGGGTGGTCACCAACCTTATTCACCTTACAGGGTAAAGGGGAGTCAGTGTTAAAAAAAAAAAAAAGGTACTTGTATCCAGGTGTGGTGATGCACACCTATAATCCCAGCTATTCCAGAGCCCGAGGCAAGAGGATCTCCAATTTGAGGCACGGCAATTTAACAAGACTGTCTCAAAGTAAGTTTTTTTCTGATACTAGGGATTGATTGAATCCAGGGCCCTTTCACTGAACTACATCCCTAGCCCTTTTTAAAGACACTGTAAATCAAGGTCCCGATAAGTCACAAATTTGCCCAGGCCAGGCTTGAACTTGTAATCCTTCCGCCTCAGCTTCCCAGAGTGCTGGGATTGCAGGCACATACCACCATGCCCGGCTTCAAAGTAAATATTTTAAAAAGAGCTGGGGATGTAGCTCAGACCTCCCTGGGTTTCATTCCTAGTACTGAAAAGAAAAGAAATAAAGTACTTATCACTTTCTTCTTGAGAGCACATGCAGGATTTTCCCACTACCTCCTGGGAGTCAGGGTGCTTCTCAGCTGTTACAGCGATCTTTGGCTAGTTTCCGTGTCAGCAGGCCTGGCTGGGGCCCAGGTCTAAGGTTAACGCCCACAGTGAGGCCCGTGCTGTTGTCCTCGCCAATTGTCCCCAACAGTTGAACAGGGTGGACAAAGTCCGTGGCCTCAGATAGACCTGGATTGAGTCTCAGTGAGGCCATTTACACCATGAGAGCACAGGGAATTGCTTCACTTCACGGAGCCTCCTTGTCTTAAGAAATAAAGTGGGGGTGAGGGCGCCCACCTTGTAGATGTAAAGATGACAAATCCACGGTATAACTGTCTGCCCGGACGCCTGGCGAACAGCAAGGTCTATGGGTTGGTCCGGTCTCTGTGCAGGAATGCGCAACTGCAGTTTCTCCATTTGGTCACAAGAGGGCGCCTCTGCATCATTTCTGCTTACGAAGGGCGGGAGCTTGTGGTTTCAGAGATGCCAGGCCTGTCACTAGGTCTCCCAGCGAGTTGGCTGCTACCTAAATGGCAGACTTATACTAGGACAGGGCCACCTATAAATTATGGCCCCCAGTGTGGTTCGGAAGTGAAATAGTCAGAAACTAATTGTGTAGCTGTGTGTGACGAACAGTAACTGTAGTTCCAGCTATTCCAGAGGCTGGGACAGGACTGTTTAGGCCCAGGAGTTTGAAACCAACCTGCATAACATAGTGAGACCTCCTCTCAAGAAAAGAAAGGCTAAAAAAAAAAACAAAGAAAAGAAAGTAAAAGAGGCTGGGTGTGGTTGGTACATACCTGTAACAGCATTCAGGAGGCTGAGGCAGGACTGCCATGAGTTTGAGGCCAGCCTGGGCTATATAGTGAACTCAAGCTCAGCCTGAACTGCCCAGCAAGATCCTACCTCAAAACAAACAAACAAAAATTTAAGAAAAAAAATTATATAGGAACACTCTGGGAAGTTGAGGCAAGAGGATTGCAAGTTGAAGCCTAGCCTAGGCAATTTAGCAAGTCCCTGTTGCAAAGTAGACAATAAAAAGAAAAGAAAAAAAGGCTTGGGGTGTAATTCAGCATGAAGGTGGGGTTCAGTCCCAGTATTGGTAAAACAAAACTAATTGTGTAGGTACATGTGCTAGGTGTAAAATTAAGTATTGCAAACCTAGATTTGCTAATGATTCTTATTCATACTCAGGACCAGCAAAAGGAAGGAAGGAAAGAATGCAGTGGGAGGGAAGGAAGAAAAAAGGACCTCAGTAATCGTGGGGAAAGGCAGAGGCCATGCCCTGCAAACATAGCAAGTTTCCTAGAGGAAATACGCCAAGGACTCATGCATTTGATCATTCTGCCATTAAAATCAAAATTGACTCAGCTGGGCATGGTGCCGCATGGCTGTAAGCCCAGCTATGGGAAGGCTGAGGCAGGAGAGTTGCAAGGGCAAGGTCAACCCAGGCAACTTAGCAAGACCATCTCAAAATAGAAGAAAAGTGCTGGGGGGCAGGGGATGTATCTCAGAGCTCCCTGGGTTCTGTCCCCAGTACAGCAAAAGAAAAAAAAAAGGTTAGTGAAGAATACACTACCTGTAACAGAGCAGCACTAGAAGCCCCAGCTTAACACACAAGCACTTGGGTCTTGTATACACCCCCGTCTGCGGTAGGCGGCCTGGGAGCCCTGAGCCTGGCAGATTTAGTTGAAACTTTTCAGACAGCGAGATGAGCCCCGGCTGGAGTGAACACCCTTCAAGGGCCACCACACCTCCTGGGTGTGTCCCTCAGTCTTCCAAGGTTCCCTGTGCTCTTCCCAGCTGCGCTCCCTCCGCTGAGGGGACCCCCCCCCCCCCCCCCCCCCCCCCCCCCCCCCCCCCCCCCCCCCGTCCTCCCGGCCAATCCACGCAGCCTGGCAAATGGCGCCGCCTGTCTATTCTACGAGGAATGATGGGCAGGGAGCGGCTCACAGGGCAAGGACACACTTAGTGTGCGTGAGGCCCCGGCTTGGATCCCAGCCCCAGAATGTAAACAGGAAAGAAATGACATTCACTTATCTTATTTAGCTCACAGGGTGAGGGAGAACCAGTGCAAAGAGAAAGAACACACTTGAAAAATAACAAGTGCTTTGTAACTGGAGGTCGAATTCACACCACGGGAATGCAAAGTCAAGTTTCTTCTCAGAGACATGAGCCTCTGCCAGAAGTTGCATCACACAGGCACCGACCAGAGGAGGTGAACAGTGAAGGCCACCACAACAGTAAGAGGGGCTCGTGGTCATGTGGAAGACAGTCTCTCAGTTTTTGTTTTATGTTGATTTGTTTTTGGTGGGGTTTTTTTTTTCATTTTTTTTTGAGACAGAGTCTCACTTTGCAATTTAGGGTGACCTCAGACTCACAGTGATCCTCCTGCCTCAGCCTCCTGAGTGCTGGGCTCACAGGCATGTACCACCATGTCCAGCTCTGATTTTATTTTTCAATCTGGCTCTGGTTTTTTGGGGTTTTTTTCTAAGTATTTTTTAATCCTTCCTTTGGAGGGAAGTTTACACAGGGAGTTCAAGGCCAACCTGAACTACATAGCAAGACCCTGTCTCAAAAAAAAAAAAAAAAGACTGAGGCAAGAAGGTACTATGTTTGAGACCTGGGCAACTTAGCAAGACTCTGACTCAGAATAAAATAAAAAGGGGGCCAGGGATATAGCTCAGTGGCCCAAGAACCTGCCTGGAAAGTACAAGGTCCTGAGTTCAATTCCTAGTACAAAAAAAGAAGAAAATAAAGCTCAGCAGTTCCATTTGCTTCCCACCTGCAGCATTTCAGCTTCTCAGTGCAATAGTCCTCAGTGGTTCCCCTGCCCCCCTCTCCCAGTCGTATCTGTGTTTCCTACAGGAGAACAATAAGAAATTCATTGTGAGAAATTCACAGATTTTTGAGGCAGGGTCTCACTATGTAGTGTGGGCTGGTTGGCCTCAAATTCACAGCGATCCTCCTGCCTCAGCCTCCTGAGTGCTGGATTACAGGTCGTGCCACCATGCCCAACCCTAGGTGCACATTTTCACCTAGGCTTTGACTCTGAGCCCTTGAGGAACATTTGGGTGGGTTTCTCTGGTCAGCTCGAGGAGAACCAGACACCCTCAAACACTGAAGCCAAGCGATCTAAGACCCACCTGGTGCACTGGAAAGAGCTAAGCCAGGCCGGGTCATCATGAGCCACAACAAGCTGCTGCACAGTAAGGCTGTGGTCATTCCGGGGCACTCTGGGCCGAGGGCCGTGCGCGAGGACCTGGCGCTCTTACTGCAGAGACAGTCTGCTCTCCCCTAGGCAGCTCAAGGCCAAGGGAGTGCGGAGCTTCGAAGAGGACCTGCTGATGAACGCAGGCCTGCAGCGCTCCGTGCGCGGCCTCCACCGCCGCGAGGTGCGCCTCAGTTGTGCGCGCTCCACTTCTACTTCCTCACCGGAGTGTGCTCCGGGCGCCTGGGGCCGCGCCAAAGGAGCTGCAGGCCCCGCAAGGTCCTCACGAACTCCTGACCCCAGGCCATCTTCAGGATGGCCAGAAACTCCCGGAGGCGGTACCTGCAGTGCCTGGAGACCCCGTTTGAGCATCTGGGCTCCTGGCGTGCAACAGGGCGGTGCCTGCGGGCAACAAAGTCACTGCGATCTTCCCTCCTTGCAAGCTCAGGCCCTGCGCGGTGTCCCTGAAGTGCTTCGTCATCGAAGCCAACTTTTACAGCTTGGCCGAGGCTGTCAGCCACCGCTTCGAGGTGCCGGCTTGCATTTCCACTCCCAGCGCACCGTGGGCGGGGTGCACTGGAGTGACGATGCTCGCCCTCCCCACCAGCTCTCCTGCCTACTCCTGGCCCAGTGGCCGATGCCTGCGGGGGTGCTGCAAGAATAATATAAAGCTGACTGGGTGGGGTGGTGCAGTAATCCCAGAACTTGGGAGGCTGAGGCAGGAGGATTGCTGTGAGTTCCAGGCCAACCTGGGCTAAAAAGCAAGTTTAAGGCCAGTCTTCTGAACTGTATAGCGAAACCTTGTCTCAAAAAGACAAAAAGAAAAAAAAAAAGGAGACAAAAAAAACCCCACAAAATCATACATACTAATGACATAGTCTGTGATGTTTTTGTGCATAGATACATTGTGGAATGTTTAAATCAAGTTAGATGGGGCTGGAGAGATAGCTCAGTGGCAGAAGCACCTGCCTGGCAAGCGCAAGGTCCTAGTTTTGATTCCCAGTGCAAAAAAAAATCAAGCTAGACAAGCTAGACATAGCTAGCTCCCAAACATTCATTATTTCTTTATGGCAAAAACAATTCAAAATACTTTCTTTTAACTTTTCAAAAGTATAGAGTATGTTACCACTATCTATATGATTTTTTTTAACCAAATGCACTATCAGTTTAGATTTTTTTCCAGTTAATGTTTGATTTTTGGAAAAACAAACTGAGTCTGAGTAAGCAGTATACATGAGGCAGGAGGATTAAAAGCTCAAACCCAGTTGGGGGACCTCAGCTACTTCTAAGACCCTGTCTCAAATTTTTATTTATTTATTTATTTTTTCAAATTTTTAGAAAAGAGTGAAAGGAGAGGTTCCTTCAAGCAAAAGCCCCGTGTGTACTAGACACACCCTGAGAGCAGAGGCCAGGGCCGTTCAGAGCAGATGGAAGGCAGGCGGCCCAATGGGCGAGGGCTGGGCGGCTGGGCTGCTACTTCCTGTTCCGCTTGGGTGAGGAGACTTGAGGGGAAGCAGGCCCCGTCCCCACGGTGTTCTTCACAAGGACTCCAGTGTCTCTGCTGCGACTCTCCTCCCTTCCATTGGGTCTTAAGGATCGGAATCTTTCTAGATGGAGCCCGAGCCCTGGCTCCAGTGCTGGGTCCAGCACCGACCCTCTCTGAGGCCTTGGGAGGGTCCGCAAAGTGTGATGGTGAGGTTCTGTGGTTCCTCCCAGCTCCAGCCAATCCCGTTGTCTTCAGCCTGTCCTCCCAACCCCCCCGGGGTGGGTGTGAAAAGAAGCTGTCCCGCTGCTCCTACTTTGAAAAGAAAAAGAAGCAAAACAATAGGAAGGAGGAATCGAGGAGCAAAAGAAGCAGCTTTTTAAAGCTAAGAGCCTGAGTGTGCTGGTGTGCACCATAGTCAGGCTGCTCAACAGGCTGAGGCAGGAGGATTGCCAAATTTGAGGACAGCCTGAGTAACTTAGTGAGATCTTGTCTCCAAATAAAAATTTTAAAAAGGGCTGGGAGCCTGGCGTAGTGACACACACCTGCGAGCGCAGCCCTCTGGGAGGCTAAGGCAAGAGGAGTCTAAACCTAAGCCCAGCCTTGGTGACTTTGTGACTTACACAACCCTGTGTGCAGAAAAGGGCAGTGGGGACTGGGAGGTTGGGAGAGCAGGGCACCTGGCTAGATGCTCTCCAGGTTCAATCCCTAGTATGCTCCTCCAACACCCTCCCCCTCCAACACCCTCCCCCAAATAACCCAGATCAAAACAAACCTTCAAAGGCATCACATAGAAATCCACATTTCTGGCTTCTCTAAGAAATGTGGGTATCTGGCTCTGCTGGTCCCCATTCTAGCTTGGAAACCACTAGCTAGACGTGAATGGAGTCCGCTGCTGGGTTCACAGCAGGTCTGAGCTGGGTATACACGGTGGAATGTATACCCCCTGTGTACATGTGCCGGGCCACCCTGGCTCCTAGGAACTTCCGAGTTGGGAGCCCTACAACCAACCTTGAACCAAACCAGCTGAGTACAGCCACCCCCTGCTCCTCTGCACCCGAGTATCCATCCCGGGGCTCTGAAATGCCAGTGTCCCACCAGCCTCTGTCCCAAAACTCAGGTCAAGGAAGGGAAGGGGACTGGCCAAGGACACTGGCCAGGACTGTACAGGGCTGTGTGATAGACATCTCCTCTCAGCTTCGCCTGAGCTTTAGCAGTTCACAGGCCCCAACATCTGCCCCGCTTATCTGGCTGCTGGTGGTTCACAGAGGCCTGGGGAGAAGAAACCGGACCTGCCAGGGCCTTGGAACACCAGCATTAGTACAGGAGAGGTTTCTCCGTGCTGGGTGCATACCCTGCACTTCAGATAACCAGAACCAACGGACCACTCTGCTCAACCGAGTTCCTGATGATCATGTTAATCTCCTCCCTGTTCTGAGACCATAAGAATAAACAAACTCAGGGTTTTTTGTTTTATTATACAATCACTATATTTTTATTTTCAAAATTGTTCATACGTAATGATCACATTCCTCGTGGAGAGCTGGAAAAGGGACGTAGTGAGCCCTCACTCTTTTTTTACCCTCTTTCCCCTACCCTTCTCTCCGACTCTCTCTCCCCTCCCCATTTGCAAAAGGTTTGACTCCTTATTTCCTATTATCTGCATTTTGTTTTGTTCTTTATTTGTGTTGTGGGGTTTCCCTGTAAGAGAGACCATGTCATAGTTAAGTTTGTGCATCTGACTCACTTCACCTAACATTAGTGCCACAGGGCACATCTGTCTCTCTACAAATGACTCGAGATTGTGCCTTGTGGTGGCCTCACACTCCTCCGTGTGTGAAGGACACACTCTTTGTCCACTCGCCTACTGATGGGCACATAGGCCACCTCTTGAGACTGAGCTATTGCGAATGGTGCCGCTACAAGTATGGGTACGCATGGATCACCCTAATAGTGTTATAGGCAGCTGAGTTAGATAAAAATATTATAGGCAGTCAGACAGGGCTGCGCCCTGGAAGGAGCCAACACAAAAGATAAGACACCTGTGGGCCAGACCTCAAGACAAGGGGGGCTAAACAAGTGCAGCCACATACCCCCTAGATGCAAATGTCAAAAATTGATAAATAAGTAATAACCACCTTCAAAGAGCCAGGAAGTCACTGGCCTGACCTCCCACAGAAAAAGCCCAGCTCTGCATTCATGCCCGCTTGCTCCGTGACTCGCTTCCCCATTTGATCCCAGTCCACTCAGTCTTACCTGGACAATTATACCTGTAATCTTATTGGCGGACCATAGTTTTGTCCATTTCCCCTACCTTGGACCCGCCTCACCTCATGGTTTTCCCCCATAAAAGTCCCTGGAAAAGACAGAGTTGAGGGTAACCCACTCGGGCCCCCCTTCTGTCCTTCTCTTGGATAGAAGCTTTCTTTCTCTCAATAAATATATTCTGCTCTTAACCTCTGTTGTTCCTAAAATTCATTCTTCAGTCTGATATCTTTCAGGTGGGGATATTTATTTTCCTGTATCAATGGGATTGCTTTAACTCTTCTGGAAATAGACCTAGAAGTGGAATAGCTGGGTCTTAGGGAATTTCTAATCTTAGTTATTTGAGCAATCTCCATAGTGATTTCCACAGTGGTTGTACTGGTTTGCATTCCCGCCAACATGCATAAGAGTTCTTTTTCGAACCCTACAGCCTCCCCAGCATTGGTTATTATCTGATTTTTTTTTAGCAGTAGAAAAGATTTATTAGAGATAGGAACAGAAGCAGACTCTGTGGAGCATGTTTGGGCCAAGTAACTGTAGGAGAAGAATACCCTACAGCAAGACTGCGGGCCACCATGCAAGAGAAAGCAGAGTGGCCATTGTTATCTGATTTCTTGATGATAGCTATTCTTTCTGGAATAAAGTAGACCTCTGGGGGATTTTTTTGAGGAGTGAGTCACTTGTTTGTTTATTTTGAGACAAGGCCTGCTGGTCTTGTACTCACTATGCAGCCCAGGCTGGCCTTAAATGCAAAACAATCCTCCTGCCTCAGCCTCCCAAGTACTGAGATTATAGGTGTGTGCCACCGTGCTTGGCTCAGTGTTCTTTTAATTTCCATTTCCCTAACAACCAGAGATGTTGAACTTTTTTGCTCACATATTTATTGGGCATTTCTACTTTTTCTGAGAAATGTTCACTTCAGGGCTCATTTTTTGATTTGGTCTTGGGGAGGTTTTTTTTTTGTTTTCTTTTTTAGTTCTTTATATATTCTCGATATTAGTCCTCTATCTGAGGGATAGCTGCAAAAATGCTTTCTCATTTTATAGGCTGTTTCCTTTGCTGTGCAGAAACTTTTTAACTAGACATGGTCCTATTTATTGATTCTTGGCACTATTTCTTGTGCATTTGGGTCCTACTCAGAAAGCCCTTGCGTATGCCTATGTCTTTGAGAATTTTGCTTATTTTGTCTTCCAGTGGACTAAATGTTTCTGTTTTAACACTTAGATCTTTGATCCATTTTGAATGTAGTTTTGTACATGGTGAAAGCTGTGGGTCTGGATTGCATCTTCTGCACTTGGAGAGCCAGGTTTCCCAGGAGCGTTGTTCAGGACGCTATCTTTCCTCCAGTGTGTGGTTTTGGCCCTTTTGGCAGAGATTAAACAACTGACTGTGTCTGAGGTTGTTTCTGCACCCTCTGTTCTGCTCCAGTGACCCACACATCTGTTTTGTGTCAGCACTATGCCTTTTTATCACTGTGACTGTGTCATATAAATTGAAGTCCTGGGTTGGGATGCCTCCTGCTCTGCTCTTGGTGCCCAGGATTGCTTTTACTATTCTGGTCCTCTTATGGTTCCGTGTGAATTTTGGGATCATTTTCCCTAATTCTGTAAGGAATACTTAGCGCTTTTAACAGCCAGTTACTCTTACCCTCCGATATCCCACCTAACATCCTGGTGCCTTCTAGACAACACTCTTGGAATGTTTGACTAGGCTTGATAAATCTCTAAGCCCCACCAATCCTGAGGCAAGGAATGCTGTAAGATAACATCTGAATTATGTAGAAGAGATTTGCCCAGTTCAGTGAGGTCTGCTCAACTGGTGCTTCCACTGACAAATGTATTTTCTGTGGTTATGAAAGCTCATGTTGCCAGTACTCAGGAGGCTGAGGCAGGAGGATCTTTGCACGTTCGAAGCCAGCCTGGGCTATAGGCACACTGAGACCATAGAGTGCAGTGTGGGACTGGAGCAGGTGAGCAGTCCCTGCCTTTTCCCAGGCCTGCTCATACTCCAGCTTGCCAGGTGGTCTGCTGCACTCTGAGCAGTTCTGGGCCAGGGGTTGTCCTGGCAGATGCAAGGAGAGAAGTTGGATGAGCTGTAACCCCAGGACACCAGCTCAGATGTGAGGTCAGATGCACCTGCGAGGACAAGCAGCTAAGTGCCTTGGTGAAGCAGTTCGGACAGCAGCCTGGAAGTGCCAGGCCAGCCACTTTTCTAGCCCTGTGGACCATCCATGCCAGTATCAGTGGCTGAGGGTTTTGAGTCTAGATCTTATCAAGGGTCCATGGACCAAAGGAGAAGCCCAGAAGGTCACTGAGTTGGTTGTGAATTATGGCAGGAAGCAGTGGACTTTAATTATCAAGCATCTGAAAGGAAAGCAGCCGGGCCTGGTAGTACGTGTTTGTAATCCCAGCACTCGGGAGGCTGAGGCAGGAGATTGCCATGAGTTTGAGGCCAGCCTGGGCTACACAGTGAGCTCAAGGCCAGCCTGAACTGCATAGCAAAACCCTATCTCTAAATAAATAAATAAGCAGCATAACTATCTGGTTGAACTCTGAGGTGAAGAAGTCCTGCTGAACTTAGGAGGAGGGCCATGTCATTTGTTGGGGTTTTTGTTTGTTTGTTCATTTGTTGTATGTATTCATTTATTTCTGAGACAGGGGCTGTTCTCTGCTATGTAGTTCAGGCTGGCCTTGAGCTCACTATGCAGCCCAAGCTAGCCTCAAACTCACGGTAATCTTCCTGCCTCAGCCTCCCAAATGCTGGGTCTATAGGTAGGCACCACCATGCCTGGCTCAGGACTGTATTGTTTGGGAAGCCCACAGATCGCTGGGCAGCTGCGGAGCCAAGATCACGGAGATGTTGTTGGGGAGGACAGAGAACGCACAATGCTGTGAGGAGCCCTGGACCTCCACCATCAAAAGGGGGACACGGGAGGCTTCCCAAAGGCTGCAGGCCTGCTGTTACTTGCTGCTGGAGCTCAAGGACCAAGACAACCCTCAGGGTGCACAGCTGATGGAGGGCAAGTCTTACAACCAGCTGGCCACAGAGCAGTCTGCCTGAAGGGAGAGGAGTCGCTGAGGAGAAAGCCTCAGCAGCCACTGCCAAGGACAGGAGCCTGTCCCTGCAGAGCTGGGCCAGTGTGTGCACAAGAGCCCTGGGAGGAATTCCTCAGGCAGGAAGACCAGGAGGGCTGTGCTCTGCCAGACAAGAGCCTCCCCTACATACAAGTGGGTGGTGGAGGTGGCAAATCCCTTCATGCTTGCTGTGGGCTGCAGCCTCTCTGAAACCCTGGACTTGCCAGGCGTGGTGGCGCACACCTGCAATCCCAGCACTGAGGACGCCGAGGTAGGAGGATTGCTGTAAATTCAAGGCCAGTTTGAACCACAGAGCAAAACTCTGTCTCAAAACAAATAAAAAACAACAAAAAAATCAAGACAAAGCTCTGGACTTCATTGAATCGGACCACAGATGTTTGGTGTGACCTGAGTAAATTCTCTCTCCTCCTGGAGCCTCTGCAGAGCCAGGATCAACAGCAACCCAGCGCAGCAGCAGCAGCAGGCACTGCTGCCCTGCCAGCATAGGGGCCAGTGTGTCTGAGGTCTGCCTGGGTGGCCACATCATCTCAGGCCTGAGCCGCAGCAGCAGCACAAACTCATCATCCCCGGGGCCCCCGCACTGAGGTCAGGGGTCAGGCACTAACACACTGGCCACCATGCTCAAGGAGCAGCAGAAGCGGCGAGTGGCCACTGGACAGTGCCAGGCTGCCTTTCCTGGAATCCTGGAACAGCCTTATACCCAAGAGCCTGCTGGTCAAGGCCCAGCCCCTCTCACCCTCCCAGTTTCTGAAATTCCAGAGCAAACAGGACATCCTGGAGCTTGAGTGCCCCTCGCTGATATGCATTCCAGTGCATGGCCAAAACGTGGTGGTCACCACACCCATGCACCGGGATAAGCGGTCCTGCCCCAGAAGCACGGGGGGGGGGGGGGGGGGCTCTGCGTCTCTAGACCAGAACACGCCATGGACAACACTCCTCCACCAACCCGGTCAGGAACGCCCTGGAGAAGCGCAAGCCAATGTCCCTGACCTGGCCCATGGGGAAGGACTTAAAGGAGGGCTGTGCCCCAGAGCTTGCGCTGAGCTCATCATCGCCAGGACCTGCGGCCCGAGAAGCAGATAGGGAAGCCTGGGCTGTGGCAGAGCCCTATCAAGAAAGCCTGGAAGTCTCTGGCCTTGACATCTGGGGTGAGGACAGGAAGCTGGTGATGTCACACTGCCCGAATCTCTGCCCTTGCCAGGAAATGTCCCATCTAGCTGCTCCAGCCTCACGCTGCTGCATACCAAAGAGGAACACAGCCTGCTCAACCAGTGCTTCCTGCAGGCCGCGCCTGGGAAGGTGGTGGCAGCCCAGAGGCCCTGGGGCCGCTTTCTAGCCCCTGCCCCTGGGACGGTGCCTGCAGGGGGACCAAGGACCAGGTCTTCATTCAGGAAAAGCCCAGCATCTCCCAGGCTGCTTGAAGCCCAGCCACATAGCTCAGACCCACACCTTGGCCTGTGGGCGTTGGGGGGGCGTGTGCTGCTCTCCTGGTGACAGGAGCTGCAGGTGATGGCCGGAGTCACACCCAGGTGATCATCTGCAGGGAGCCTTCTGCCCCCAGCCCCGCCTCAAACTTCTCAGGGGATGCAGGAGGGCTGTGTGCCATCCTGTCACCAAGGCTGGCTCTGGGAGGCTCCTGGTGCCAACTAAGCGAAGTCTCATTCCTACCCCTGCCTGTCCTCCTCGCTGTGACACAGGGGCCCCATGGCTTCCCCCAAGCTCCAGGCAGAGCTGGCCTCATCTCAGACCCCTGCTTAGGGCAGGGGGACATGGCCGGGGGGCTCCTTTCCTCAACCCCTATTGGCGTATTTCTTGAAAGAATAAATTGCCTTTCTTGTTATAAAACAAAACAAAATATAACAAAACATTAATATGACCCCTTCCATAGGTGAACATATCACTCAGGGTTTCTTGAATCCATTTCCCTGGTGGTGAGCACTTATTTGAGGGGCAAATAAAACTAATTTCTTATTTCTGTTTTGTCTTGTTTCATTTTGTTTTTTGAGACAGCATCTTCCTACATAGTTCAGGGTACCCTTGAACTCAGTCTAACCTAGGCCGACCTTGAACTCACAGCAATCCTCTTGCCCCGGCCTCCCAAGTGTTAGGATTACACACATGTGCCACCATATCCTGCTTCTTGTTTCCTTTATTATTTATTTATTTATTTATTGTCTTTTTGAGACAAGGTCTTGCTATGCAATTCAGGCTGGTCTCGAGCTCACACTGTAGCCCAGGCTGGCCTTGAACTCACAGTGATCCTCCTGCCTCAGCCTCCCAAGTGCTGGGATGACAGACATGCACCACCACTTCCAGCTCTTATTTCCTTTAAAGCAGTTAGGCAGGTGTGCTTGCACACACATGTAATGCCACTACTCTGGGAGGTGTAGATAAGAGGATCACAAGCCTGGGATATTCAGCAACTTAGCGAATTGTCTCAAAATAAAAAATAGCTGGAAATGGTGGTGCACACCTGTCATCCCAGCACCTGGGAGGCTGAGGCAGGAGAATCACCTAGAGTTCAAGACCAGCCTGGTCTCACAGTGAGTTCAAGGCCAGCCTGGGCTACAAAGCTAGACCCTGTCTCGAAAAATAAAATAAGCAATTCTAAAGTGTGTTCAAAATCCTTTCTTCTTGAGGAAAAAACATTTTAGAAATATACCTGAATCTTTTACTTTTTTTTTTTTTTTTGGCGGTACTGGGGATCGAACTCAGGACCCTGCGCCTGCCAGGCAGGCGCTTGTCGTACCTGAATCTTTAATGACATATACCTCCATTCTTCTCTTTGTCTCCCACCTCCCTTCCTCTCCTCCATAAGTTGACTTTAAGCACTGCAATGTGCCGCCCTGTTTAGGTCTGAGGACAGAGAAAGCTCAGGCAGTGAGCTGGAGTGGGTGCTAAGGTGGGAGTATTCCTAAAAAGTGCCTCCTAGACTCAATTCTGACTCCTAGTTTGTTCATGAGGACTTGCTTCTTTTCTCCTAAAGGTTGAAAGCTCAGAAAGAAAAAAAAACTTCAACCTCGCTGTGAATTCTTGGTAACTGAGTTCAAATTAATCAGGATTTAACGGGCACAAGACTTGGACACTAGCACAGCTGCTGAATGGAGTGGAAATCAGGGCGGGGGCTGCGTAGATCTGAATGTGAATCTTCGTCTTTGTTGTTTCCAGCACTGGCGGCTCACATACCTGACCTCTCTGGAACACTCGCTGTGCACTTGGCGCTGTGTCGAATGCTTCCCGGGTGTTACCTCGGTTGATCACTGAGCTCGAACAGCACTGCAGAGAAAAGCCCGGGAAAAGCACATATGCTCCCTGATTCCGAATTTCTGTATCTGCAAAGGAGGAGCTAAAACAGGCATCTGACAGGTTGGTTGGGTGGATTAAGTGTTGAAAATCCCTCAGCTCCGGGCCGGGCCGAGGGTGTGGACCCGCCAGGTGTGGCTCCGAGGATATGTCACCTTACCTGGTGCAGCCTGGCTAGATGCTCTGCCAGGGAATCGGGGTCTTTCCTTTCACCTCTTCTTCTTTTTAAAAATTGTTATGACTTGAAACCAGGACCTGATGAATGCTATGCAAGTGCTCTACCACTGAGCTGTACCCCCTGGGTCCTCAGTTTCCTTTTCCTCTTCCTCCTCATCCTCCTTTCTGTTTTGGTGCTGGGGTTAAACCAAAGCCTTATACACGCTAGGCGGGCACTCTACCACCGAGCTACATTCCCGCAACCTCTCCACCCGTTTTCCATTTTAAAAGGAAGGTATGGGGCGGCTTTAAAAAAAAATAAAAGTAAATAAAAAATAAAAGGAGAGTATGCTGCCTTCTGGCTGGGCCTTGCTGATTTCTTGAATCCCAAGCAGGGCTGCTTCCACCCTCTGAGGGTCTTTCCTACCGGTGTCTAAACCCAGCTTCACCCAGTTTAGTTAAGAAGATAGAACCCTTCAGAGACCCAGCCCTGTGCTGTCTGAGTCCTCTTTATCCTCGCTGCTTCCTCGCCTTTAATGGGACACAGGTGGTAGGGAAAGAACTGCTGTTAGTCTGCACAGCTACTCACACAGGTCTCTCTCCCTCTCTGGGCCTCAGGTGCCTTTACCCCAGGAGGGTTGCAGCAGGTGACTGTGGTAGTCCATGGCTCCAGCTGGAGTTCACATGATCCCGTGGTCAACTCTGCCGCTGACCCCATCGCCTATGGCTGGCAGAGCTGAAGACAGGCCAGGGCAGCTATAAGAACTGCAGCAGCAGGAGTTCTCGGTGACAAGCCCAGGACAATAAGGGAAACCAGCTGCCCCTGCCAACACAGGAGAGACCATCCTCCAAGCACGTGGGCAGCTTTCTGGCCACCCGACTGGCCATATAATTTGCTGGGCCCTTATTCAAAAGTTAAGAATTTCAACAATGTTAAAACAACAGCAGGGACCTTGTCAACACAGAGCCTCGTGTGACTACACAGGTCACACCTCCTGTTCCTTGGTGACACAAGCTGCAGTTATGGTAAGGGCAGCTGAGGCGCTCTGACTGATGCAGGGCCAGGCGGTGAGGGATGGGAACAAGGTCGACTCAGGCCTTTAGAGCCAGGAACTCTGGAAGGGCACTAGAAGAGCAAGTGCAGAGGGGAAAGCACTGGGCAGACATAGATTCAAGAGACCTGGGCCCGAGCTGGCACCACCTGAGCCAGTCGGTCACTGTGCCTCTGCGAGTCTCAGTGTTTCTGATGACTATTGCCTCGTGGACCTTTCAGGAATAGGTGAGTGCAGTCCCATAGAGAGGAAACATTCCTAAAAGCAGCAGTCAGTTCACATGCTTGGGTGGATCAGAGATTATGCAAGTCCCACTCCAGCGTCTCCCAGCTAGGGGAGCCAGAGCTAGCCACTTAACCTCTGCAGGCTTGAGTTTATGGATAAAAATAACATTAGTGTTGTGAGGATTCAGATAGCATAATGTATGCCCTGGACACATGCTGATGAGTTGAAATTTGGGTTCTGCCATATACCAAATAATTAATATGTGGTCATAGGTAAATAAACAGGTCTGAGCTTCAGTTTTCTCATGTGGGAGGTAGGAGTGATAATGATAGAAATTACCTGAAAGCTTTCTGTGAACTGGGCACAGTGCCACACACCTGTAATCAAAGCAGTCTTGAAGGCTGAGGCAGGAGGATCACAAGTTGGAGGCCAGCTTTGGAACTTGGCAAGACCCTATCTTTTTTTTTTTTTAAGACCCTATGCTAAAGGGCTGGGGGTATAGCTCAGTGGAATAAGCGCTTGCCTAGCAAGCGCAGGGTCCTGAGTTTGATCCCCAGTACCGCAAAAAAAAAAAAAAAAGACCCTATGTTAAAATAAAAATGTAAAAAAGATTGGGAATGATGACTCACACCCATAATCTCAGCACTCTGAGAGGCTGAGAATTACAAGTTCCCAGCCTGAATAATTTACCAATTCAGTGAGACTCTGTCTCAAAATAAAAATTAATCTGAGCATGGTTGCACATGCCTGTAATCCCAGTAGCTGGGAGGCTAAGACAGGAAGATTGCCATGAGTCTGAGGCCAGCTTGGGCTACATAGTGAATTCAAAGCCAGCCTGGGCTACATAGCAAGACTCTGTCTCAAAAAATAACTAAATAAAAAATTTTAAAGTTGGTGACGTAGCCCAGTGCAAAGGCAATCAGTTCAATTCTCAGTACCAGAATAAACAAACAAATAAACAAAAAACCAGAATGCTGACAGAAGTGTGGACAGTAGCTCGATGTGGTACTGTGCACCTGTAATCTTAGCACTCAAGGGGATGAGGTAGGAGAATTACTATGAGTTCAAGACCAGGCTGAACTACATAAGGAGATACTTTCTCAAAAAAACAAAAAAAAAATGTGGACAGTAAAGGCCAGGCTCAGGAGGTTTCACTTGGGAACAAGAACTACACTGGCAACTGGACTAGAGGACATGCATATTATACTCTGGTAGGAAATTTGTCTACATTTGCCCATGTCCTGAGACTTTATGGGAGGCTGAGTTTAAGGGTAGTAGAATACTTCTTTTGGTGGAGTAAATTTCAAGACAGGACATAATTCAAGCTGAGGCCTGGGTACTGCTGGCTGCTTTTAGCCAATTTATAGTGAGAACTGGAGGATAAAAGTAGAACAGAAAAATTTAGCTGGGTGTGGTGGCACACACACATAATCCTGGCACTTGGGAGGCTGAAGCAGGAGGATCATTGTGAGTTTGAGACCAGCCTGGGCTACAAAGTGAGCTCAACGCCAGCTTGAACTGCATAGCGAGACTCTCTCAAAAAAGACAAAAAAAAAGAAAGAAAAACTTGAAAACTTTACATTTGGCCCAGAAGGAACCATGTGTAAAGCTGGGGCTGAGCCAGGCGTCGTGGCACACATCTCTAATCCCAGTACTCAGAGCAGTGGTGGGAGGATTGCCGCAAGTTTGAGGCCAGGGTGGGCTACAAAGTGAGTTCCAGGCCAGCCTGCACTGCATAGCAAAACTTTGTCAAAAGAAAGAAAGAAAGAAAGTAAGTTGGGGCCAAAGAAAGTGTAGCCACTGAAGAGATTGGCACCATTAAAGAAAACACCCAGGTGTGGTGGCGTATGCCTGTAATCCTAACACTTGTGAGCCTGAGGTAGGAGGATTGCTGTGAGCTCAAGGCCAGCCTGGATTGCATAGTGAGTTTGACGTCAGCCTAAACTACAAAGTAAGACCTTGTCTCAAAAATAAATAAGTAAATAAAACAAGTAGTTTATACAGGGATGAGAAAGATGCCAAGGAGGAGGAAGAGGAAAAAGAAGGCGAGAAGGAGGAGGAAAAGGGGGAAGAGAAGGAAGACATGGAGAAACAAAGATGCTTTGAGGACATCTGCAAGACCTCATCCATCACAGGTTTAAGGGTGCAAAGTGTAAACTTTTCATCTGATAGGACAGTCCCTAGAACGCCTGCTCAAGAAGAGCCTCCCAGGTAATTGGTTCCCCTGGATTCACTTCACTGTCCTCAACAATCCAGGCATTCACATGCCACGGTAGCCATGGCCCAAGGAGGCATGGCTACTCCTCCCTGAGAGCAGATGTTGACATCATCTGCAAGCTGCTGGTTTTCCCAGCACGTGAAATGCAAGAGTTGTGGGGTCAGAGAACCTTCCACCCAGATTTCAAAGAAAGGCCTAGAAGACCAGGCAAGGAGCCCTTGAATGTGCAGTGCATGAAGCTGTGGGAAAGAAGCCAAAGGTGCAGTGCAGACCCCAGGAAATCAGAGATACCAGGAACATGAAATGTTTGGTAACCAAAGCTGCAAGCAGTGAGTGGATTGAGCCAAACTAAGAGGCCATATGAACTTCAAATGGCAAGGCCTTAGTGTTGGGGCGGCCCGAACCTTCTGAAACTCACAACTCACAGCCATGTAACCTGCATGCCAGATATGGAGCTACAGGACCTAATATTTGCCTTGTTGGATTTTGGTCTTGCTTTGCTCCAATTGTTTTCTATGTTCCTATTCTTCCCTTTTGCAATCGAATATTTACCCTGTACCATTGTACCTTGTGATTATGTAACTTGTTTTTTACTTTTAGAGAAGTTCACAGCTAAGAGTTTGTCTTGAGTCTCAGAAGAGACTTGGACTTTTTGTTTGTGTTTTGTTTTTTGTTTTGCTTTGTTCTTACCATGCAGTTCAGGCCTTGAACTCATTATGTAGTCCAAGCTGGCCCCAAACTCAGGTGATCCTTCTGCTTCAGCCTCCCAAATACTGGGACTACAGGTGTGCATCACCATCCCTGGCTTAGATTTGGATTTTTGAAAAATATTGGAACTGTTGAGACTTTGGGGAAGGATAATTGAATATCCAGTTGCACACGGGATAACTGTATTGTGCTGGAATTATAAATTTGTTATTGTCTTTATTTAGAGATTACATATGCTTTTATACTTTAGAGAAATGTGTTTGGGTATAAAACTGACAGGAGGTGGCATGTCATGGTTAGGGTGGAACATCAACTTGACTGGGCTTGGGATCCACCCAGGTGGCTGTTGGAGCACACTTCTGGGAGTGTCTTGGGGTGTCTGGGTCATGAGAGTGTGGCCTTGGGGGTCTATGTGTGGTTCCTCACTCCTTCTGCTCTGGTGCTGATCCCCTGTGGATCCTGGCCACCACAAACTAGGCAGATTTGCTCTGCCACCCCATTGTGCCTTGCAGCCAACTGACCACGAACTAGATGCCCTGGAACCATGAACCAAATTACACTTCATCTCCTTTAAATTATGGGTGGTGGGTATTTTGTCCAGCAATAGGAAAGTTAACTAATACTTTCCATAGTGTTCCTCTCCTGAAAGCCTAAGAAAAAAATGAATCAGTAAGAAATAGTTGAGAAAAAGCTGTTCAGGAAGAAATCTTTTTTTAAAACAATTTTGCAGTGCTAAGGACCAAACCAAAGCTAGCGGACAAGGGCTCTAACACTAAGCACTATCCCCATCTTTAAAGAAACAAATGCACAGAAATAACTAGAACATAGACAATGTTTGCTGTCGTTATCATCACTCCTGGAGCTGTCACAGAGACCGTATGGTGGAGGAGGAGACACTTCTGCACGTGAGTCAGGGCTGACCACAGCTACTTCCTGTGTGACCATGGCCATGGCCCTTACCTTCCCTGAATCTGAGGTTCCCTGTGTGTGAAAACAAAGAGCCAGAAAAAATGCACTCTGAACCTTTCTCTTGTTCTCCTCTTCTATTCTTGCTTTGTTTTGAGGGTTGCTTGTTTGTTTCTGAGATGAGGTCTTGCTATTTCAGGTTGAATTTGAGCTCTGTGCAGCCCAGGCTGGCCTCAAACTCACAGCAATCTCCCTGCCTCAGCCTCCCGAATGCTTGGATTACAGGCATGCACCACCATGCCCAGCCTAGCTTTCATTTCCTAATGTGACACTGGATACATTTTTCCTCAGTACTTTACTGTGTGGGGCTTACAAGCTACCCACGGTGGAAGTGGTGAAGGATGCTGCCTCAGAGTCTAGCCGCCTGGATCATACAGTCTAGTCCAGAAGGGACCAGTAGCACTTCTATCAGGACCACAGTGTGAGCAGTGTGACGAAAGCAGAGTTCAGAGCAGGGAGATGTGCATGACCTGGGGCTTCAGAGAGGACAGCCCAGTGAGTAGGAGGACAGAGCTGCCCCAGGGAGAAGACGTGCGTGCGTGCGGACAGTGAAAGCTCATGCATGAGAGGCTGGGCATCATGTTTACGAGGGAGAGTGGGGGAGAGCTCAGGTTGCAAGCTCTGCAGGGCCCACGTATGGAGGGACTTATACCCCCAGCAGGGTTAAGAATCGTGTTTGACACAGTGGCCCACACCTGCAATTCCAGCACTCCGAGTGGCTGAAGGAAAAAGATTGAATGTTTGCGTCCAGCCTGGGCAATTTATCAATTTAGGGAGAGCTTGTCTTAAAAATAAAAAAATAAAAAAAGTGGCTGGGGATGTTGCTCACTGTAAAGGCCTGAGTTCAATCCCCAGTACCAAACACACACACACACACACACACACACACACACACACACACAAATATTTAAGGAAAGCTCTTGAAGGATGCCATAACCAGCTCTGACCTGGAAATAGATCTCCACCTGGCTACAGTCGGAGCAAGAAAGCAGCTGGGGGAGGGCACTGCAAAATGCAAATGAGTTCACATCTGTCTCCCCCCTTGCTTGGGGGAGTGGCCACTGTCTGGATCCTTTCTCCTCTCTGTTCTGGGGCTGCTGGCAACTATCAAGCACCGCGGAGCTTCTTCAGAAAGTTCTTTACTGTTGCCAGCTCAGACTTCTGTGTCTTTGGAGAGAGCTACCCGGGTCTACATGGGGCACGATGAGCGAGCACCTTCGCTGTGAGCGCCAGGTCCCACCTAGCCAAGCCTAGAAACCCTTATCCCCGGCTTCAGGCTTCTTCTGCTCCACAAATAGTTCATCTAGCGCCCAGTCAGCGCCAGGCGCTGGGAATGTAGTGCTCACTGAGGCAGCCTCAGCCTCTGGTTCCTCGGTGACAAGGGGGAAGGAAGGTAGACGATATAGGTGAGCGCGCTTGTGTGTTGTGGACGGAGCTGGGGGTGGAACCCAGGCCACATACATGTGAGGCAAGTGTTCTGCCACCAAGCCGCACCGGCAGCCCAAGCACGTGCATAAATAAGGCTGTTTCAGAGACTGCCAAGGGCTGTGATGGAGACCACTATGAAGCAGCTCTGGGCAGAATTTAGTATTAACCAATTGGCTTTTCATATTTACTTGGGAGTTGGCCGAAGCTTAGGCACCTTGTCTGCAGATGGGTAGCTGATTCATAGTAAATGAACCTCTATGGGTCACTAGCTGAGGCGTGTGACCCTGTGACGCCTCAAGGACAAGGTGACCGCAGCTGAGGACATCGGGCTCCTACTCCTATTAACTTTAAGGAAACCATGGCTTGCAGCCCTGCTGTGCAGGCCTTCCTGGAGATAGCATATAGCTCTCCTAAATTAACATCATAATACTTGGAGGAGTCCTTGAAAGGATTCCAGAATCCTGCCAAGATTCCTGCTCAGATTCCTGCATTTTCTTCAGTATTCCCCGCTCCGCTCCCTTATTTGAAAACCTAATAAAAATGGGCCACCCAGAAAAGTCTTGCTCCGCTCCCTTATTTGAAAACCTAATAAAAATGGGCCACCCAGAAAAGTCTTGGGCTAATTCAGAGAATATAGAAGCTGGAAAAGAATTAGTCCCTCCTGGAAGCCCTGAAATCATATTCCATAGTCTCATTCTTTATTTACGCCTTCATCCATCCACTTGCTTGGGAGATTGTGGGCCTGATCAGCCTGCAATAACTTAGGGTTATTTAACCCAGTCTTCCATAGGCTGTGAGGGGCCGCCTCACCCAGCATGGCTAGGAAGCCTCTGTGAGAAGGCAGCAGGTAAACTGGGTGGTGAGAGAGGAGCAGAGCCCAGCTATCTGGGCCAAGAGGAAAATGAGCACAAGCACGAGGCAGAAAAATCCACCGGGCACCGACAGCTGGGGTAGAGTAAGTGAACGGGATGTGGCACTGTGAGAGAAGAGAGGGCAGGAACCAGATCAGTAGAGACTCAGGAGGGTTTTAACAGAAGCACTGATTACGGAGGAGCAGAGGAAGGCACTAAGAGGAAGTCCAGTTACAGTCTACTGTGGAGGCCCAGGCAGAGACGACAAAGCACAGGAGCTTTGATCTGGGTGTGGTGACACTCCTGTCATTCCAGCCACTCAGGAGCCTGACGTGGGAGAATTACTGGAGCCCAGGAGTTCAAGGCCAGCCCAGGCAACATGGCAAGACGCATCCCAAAAATAAAACGAAAGGTGGACTAGACTGAGGACATTAGACATTAGAGACAGAGACAGATGGAAGGATTGAGGATGTATCTGGAGGACAGTGACTGATCTCTGACCTTGGTCCTTACTCCCCCTTCCCAAACTCTTCACCTGTGAATGAAGCTGACCCACAAGATGGCAGTGGCCCTGAGATTCTGAGGATGGTTCTGCACGGGAGGCAGAACAGTGAGTGGCTAAGAGCTTAAGTCTGGACAGCACAGCAGTGGGTTTGATTCCTGCCTCTGTCTTCGACTATGTGGCTTTAAGCAAGCTCTTTAGCCACTCTAGGCCTCAGTTTCCTCATCTGTAAAATGGAAATGCACACAATAACATTCCTTCCTGGTGAATAAAGGGTGTAAAGGACTCCAGACAGGTTCCCGCGCACAGGGAGGCTCATTCAGAGTCAGTAATTACTTTTTTCCTTTTTGTCTTTCTTTAAAAAAAAAAACCCTTTGTATCAGTAGTACATGTTCGCATACATAATGATTACATTCACCCTGGGGAGCTGGTGCACCGACAGGGCAGCTCTTCCATCCTCTTACTTTCCCTGCTCCCTCCCTCTGCCGAGTTTGGTTATTACTACCGTCAGGTAGGGGCATTTATCTGTCTCTTCTGGTTTTGATGTTTGGAGTACAGAACAAGTACCAGGCCACCGGTGACGCTCTGGAGAGTTTGGTTACTATCATGGCCTTTTGTCCTCCCTCGATCTGATCTTTGACCTCTTGTGTCACACCTCCCTCTGAGGCAGGTAGCTTTCTGTCATCCTGAGGCCAGAGCTACGTAGAGCACATGTTTGTGGTTGGAGCACTCTGAGAGGCTCCAGGAAGTTTTCAAGTTCAAATTCAGCCTGGGGCAACTTGGTAATTTAGTGATAATAAATAAACTCAAAAAATATGGTGCGTGCCTGTAATCCCAGCCCTTGGGAGGCTGAGGCAGGAGGACTGCCTTGAGTTTGAGGCCAGCCTGGGCTACATAATGAGATCAAGGGCAGCAACCTGGACTATATAGCAGGACCCTGTATCAAAGAAAGAATTTTGAATAGATGATAGAAAAGGGAAAGAAATTGCTCAAAGGAAGGAACGACTGGGATGAGGGAAAGAAGAAAAAAGAAAGAAGGCAAAATATAAATATATATATGATTAGCTGTGATAACTGTATTGCTGATGCCTGATGGTGTATTAAAAGGAATGGTTAATGCTTAAAATTTTTTATGTTCTGATCAATTTTGCATGCTTGTGTCTGGTAATCTGGGCAGATGATTTGAAGGTAACAATATGCAATGGAATTACCATGGTGAACTCCTACCATCTTGTCTAGTGAAACTCTGTATCATCTCTAATGTTTTATCTAATAATTATTTTCTTATTCTCTTTAATGGTTTGAACAATCTTCCATTCTTACATCTGGTCATCTGAGCAATGTAGTTGAGGATAGTGGTATGTAATATAACAACCACTGTTAATTTGTATTATTTCATCTTGAAACCCTGTATCACTTTAAGTGTTCTTGCTTCACTTTATGTTTGTGATACTGGTATGCTGCTATTGTTCTATTTTTGGTTTGTTTATTTACTACTCTCTTTAAAATAAAAAAAAGTTTTAAAAAGAACTGAAAAATTTTCAAACAATTACATAAAATAACAATTTTAAAATGGTCTGGGGAGGTAGCTCCATACAAAGGCCTCATGTTCAATACTTGGTGACCAAAATGGGGGAAGACATGATTTGCATTTTTTTCTGAGGCACTCAGGGATTCAAAAGCAGTTTTTGTTTAACTGCAAAATAAAAATTAAAAAAAAAAAAGACAAAACAAACAATGACCCTTCACTTGGGCCTACAGATGTCCAGTAGGTAACTAAGGTGCAACAAAGCTCGGCCGCCATGTCACACCCTCTAATGCCTTAAAACTGTGGGTCAAATCCCTTCTGAATCCAGAGCACAGGCAAGTTAATCATTTGGGGAGTATCTGCCTAAAAGTGGGCAAAAACAAGGTTGATTAGCCCTGAGTTTACATAACCTACCTCCTCCCCCTTCAAGACTGAGGTCACCAACATAGGCGATTTACAGGGTCACTCAGCTCTGCCCAAGAGACTCCAGTCGCTGCCCTAAACCCACTGTTCCAGCATTGCCTCCACAAAACTGAGTCCCAGTCACCAATAAGGATTTCCATAGCTACCTTTCAAAACAAATGTGCCCTATAACTGGGTATGGTGGCTCATTCCTGAACTGTGGTTCCTCCCCACTTTGTTTTTTACCAGTGCTGAGGACTGAATCTTTGTGTAAGCTGTACCCCCTAACCTTTTTTAGTCTTTATTTTTGAGACTCTCACTACGTTGCCGAGTGGCCTAGGAGGGGCTCAAACTTGCAGTCCTCCTGCCTCAGCCTCCCAGAGTGCCCTGAAAGCAGGTAGCCACCGCCACACTCAGACCCCTTCTCTGTTTCATCGTACTTTGTAACTTGCCTAAGAAAATGCCTCTCACCGGTGTGCCCTGGAATGCTTCTCTATGATCACGTAACCAAGAGGATAAAATTAATCTTTAAAAATTAAGACTTTTTCTTTTAGAGCTGGGCTGCTTCCCCATGCCTCCATCTGCTTGAATGAAATCTGCCACCGGACACCCCCCCCCCATGCCAAGGAGGATTCAACGCTTCCCATCCCAGCCAGTGCTTGTCTAAATCTGCTTGTGGATCTGCCCTGGCTTCTGTCCTCCCCTCTGTGAAATGGAGTGCTTCTGAACTTTGGAAGGGGACAGATTAGCTGCCCCCACTGTAGCCCAATTGTAAATAAACTCATTCTTTCTTTCGTTTCGCAGTACTGGGGAATGAACACCGGCCTTTGTACTGAGCTGTATTTCCAGCCCTTTTATACTTTAAGTCAGGGTCTCCCTACATCACCAAGTTACCTTAGCTGGACTGTAGAACAGGCATGTCCCACCTCTCCCACTGAAGGGGCTACTTTCTGTTGGTTGGGAGGCAGAGTTGAAAGGGACTGTGAGGCAGGAGACTAAGGCTGGAGCAAACCAGAAAACAAACTGGGTGGAACATTTCAAAGGCCCTAAGAACCCAGAGGACGTGAGCAGAACACAGGACCAGAAAGGACTCCGGGGCTCCTGAGTGCTGTACACAGGAGCAGTCAGAGAGAACGGTTTTCAGCCCCTCATTTGAATCTGCTGCTGTTTATAGGATCAGTCAGAAAGGTGCTTTTTTTTGGTTTTCTTGAGACAGGGTCTCACTATATAATTTAGTCTGGCCTTGAACTCATTATGTAGCGTAGGCTGACCTCAAACTGGTTATCCTCCTATCTCAGCCTCCTCAGTGGTGGGATTACAGACACATACCAGCATGACCAGCAGAAAAGTGTTTCTTTTTTTGGTCTTTCTGAGACAGATGCACTTCAGTTTGGCCTTGAACTCACTTTCTAGCCCAGGCTGGCCTCAAAACGCGCAGCAATCCTCCTGCCTCAGCCTGCCAAGTGGTGGGATTACAGATGTGTGCCTCCATATTTTTTTTATTTTTTAAAGTGCTATTTTTAGCCGGGTGTATTGGCACACACCTGTAACCCCAACACTCGGGAGGCTGAGGCAGGAGGATTGTTGATAGTTCAAGACCAGCCTGGGCTCCAAAGTGAGCTCAAGGCCAGCCTGAACTGCATAGCAAGACCCTGTCTCAAAAAGACAAAAAAAAAAATAAATAAAGTGCTATTTTTAATCCTTCTTTTATAGCTGATGGGAAGCCAAGTCTTTCCATATGGCAGTTTAATCTGGCACCAATTCAAGTGAGCTTTTGCTAGGACAACTGTCCCAATGCCTTACTTGCATGAAGGGGAAGCCCCAGGAATCTGGGGTATAAAAGAGCCCTTTCTCATCCTCTGGCCCACTGTGGTCTGTTCCCCGGCTTGCTCTTGCCCTGTGGGGTGCACCTCCTTTCCACCTTCAGTAACTGCACACTTTCACGGCCTTCTCTATGCGTCTTCAGGACATCA